>CAAKHD010013437.1:18854-29373 GCA_901007705.1 Fistularia tabacaria | reverse complement strand
CCAAAACTCACACCCCAAGAGGGAGAGAGCACACACAACAAGCACCCCCCAAGAGTGTGTGTGTGTGTGTGTGTGTGTGTGTGTGTGTGTGTGTGTGTGTGTGTGTGTGTGCGTGTGTGTGTGTACACATGCAAAGGCCACTGGCTGCAAAGTGGAGATTCATTCAGGATTCGTTGTATTTTGGGTTAGCTAGAACCAGTTAGCTAGGTTAGCCAGGTTAGCCAGAGGAACAGGGGAGGTGTCATCTGCAGCTGTTCTGATTGGCGGCCCCCGCGCAAGAAATCTCGACGCGGGACCGGTTTGATCGGAAAAGCGCGGCGCCGCTGTGTCCCACATCAGACCCCGGGGCTGTTTGGCGCACAATGGCGGTTTCACAAGTTAATAGAGAACTCCCCACTGAATGTCAAGCTCATTAAACCCCGGTTAAGTACAGGTGCAGACAGACAGGGGCGGGGGTAATTGGACCTCATGACGAAGGAATCATTCAAAATCATTCACCTTAATCCAGCAGTTTTCCTCAGCTCTACGATACTACAGTGGGCGTCTAGGCCGTAGTTCGCCCGGGAACGGGTCTAATAACTGAACTGCACGCAGCTGACAGGTTCAGTGCCAGCGCCGCCTCCGTTCTGTGATTGCTTTCCCGGTCCGGGCCCTCCCCCCCCCCCCCCCCACCCGGTCCCAGTCTATCAATCCGAGTTCAGCGCATACGAGCGCAGCGTGTGCAAGAACAGCCTGTAAAATGACTGCCTGCAAGTATTGGCAAGACAAGGTAATGAAGGTCTCACAAAGATACTGTTTGGTCTGCCGTAGGGGGTTTCATGCTGGATATTTATGTAGTTTTGAGTACTAGGATGGGTCATTACAGTCAAAGGGGGGCAGAACCACATTCTAAAAGTGCTTCCAACGGAAGCCGGAGCAAAAGCCAGCGCACGCCGGTGTGACATCACCTGGTAGGGAGTGGAGGGACGTGCAGCAATCCCCGTACTCTGTGTTACAGTGAGCCCCGGGTCTGAAAGGTGCCAGGAGAACCTGACAGTCCGGGTCAGGCCCTCCTCCGTAGCTCCACCTGAGGAGCGTCGATTAACCCGAAGCAGATCTTTGCTCCGACATGCATGTTATATCACACGGCAGTTGGAAAAACATGGACCGGTGGCCAAAGGATGACATCAACCCGCAGATGTTAGATGATCTGTGGTCACACGCATAAATCCAGACCCATTAATACTTGCGGAGAAAATCATCCAACTCGCTCTGTTTGCATGTTTTTACACGTAGCCCTCGCTCCTGCCTGCAGCTCCAAGACTACATCAAACATCTTCCTTCTCGTGGCTTCACAGGAAGAACGAGGCGAGGCCAAGGGTGTGCCCGCAACACCCCGACCCCGTACTCTCAAGCTTCCCCTCTGAGGGGACGGGGTCGAGGTCGGGTCCCCCGCTGAAGGGGTTTCCCGGAGATGTTGGTCGCTGCGTGAGGCGTGGTCCAAGCATACCTCCACCGGATATCTGTCAAACAGCTGTCAGTCAGACTTAATGGGAGACAAAGGTGAGCAGTGGAGCGGTTCGACGGGACACATTCCTCCGCTCTGCCCTCCAAGGATAACAAGAACTACTTCCTTCGCCTCGCCCTCTGGGGACAACCAGAACCAACACAACGGCGAGACGCTTTTCCAACTCACTGCTTTGAAGCAAAACTGATCCATTCACATTTAAATCACCAGAAGGCACTTTGAGGCCTCCTCAGAGGGGGAACAGTGAGGCTCCGCTCACCTGTCAATCCAGTGTCAAAAAAAAAACCAAAACAAAAACGACGCTCTGCTGCCACCTTGTGACACTAAGATGCAAGTGCTGTTCAAGCCCCTTCTCTTTTGAAATATTCACCTTCAAGTACTGTGCCAATAAAAATACACGCAGCACATTTAGTACGAGGAGTATTTCTTCATCACGATGAACCATGTGGCATCACTGATCTGACGGTGCGTTGCTGACGGCGGGCAAACCCACAGCTGCGCAATGATATCTTATCTGAAAGGCTGGACGCCGCCGAGTTCAACCTCCATTCAAGGAAGCAGCATTATCAGATGGCAGCACGGCGGCCGGTCGCCGTATCTCATTACAGGAACTGATTAGCCACGCTTCGTGGCAAGCACCACCCCTGCCGTCGGGCTACTGGCTCTCCATGACGGGACAGTAGCATTAGCTTGACGTGCAACATTATCCTCTATTCCAGCAAGTACTACCTGCGCAGGTATGTACTTCACACACATAAGGTACTCAATAGATTACGAAGCTACTCCTCTTTTATTTTGAAAAGACCTGTCACTCACCCTGGGTCCAGGTGCTCCTGGCCGCCTCCCTCTGTGAGCTCGAGTGCTGGGACCGTATCCAGAGGCTCCCTGCTCTGGACTGACGTCTCGGATGCTACCTGCTCCTCCAGCTTCCAGCCATGAGCAGGCTCCGCCCACTTGCTATTGTGTTCCACCTGTGCGGCGTCTGAATGCAGCTCGGCACTGCCTGTCAACGAGCCCGCGGCGACTTCTGTGGCGAACGCACATTCCTGGTCTGGGTCAGCGGCCGTCTGAAGAACCTGCTCCTCTGCCTCCCTGCCTGCAGGTGTGATGAAGCCTCCTTCTCTGTACTCAGTCGCCTCCTCCTGCAACCCCTCCTTCGGAAGCTCCTCTTCGATGCTCGAATAATCTTTTGTGTCTGAGCTGCCACCCAAGCTTCCCCCCTCTGCCCCACATGGGCTGCCACGGGGTGGAGCCAGCGCGCATACCATTTGTATATCCACCTGCTGAACCGGTGGTGCAAGTAAGTCCTCCCTTCCCTCCTCCTCCCCCACCCCTTCCATCTCCTTCAATGTTACAACATGATTTCCTCCATTGCTGCGCGGAAGGACCATGGCGGGTGGAGCTTCTGACACCTCAGCGTCGACCCCTTGTCCTCCTGGCCAATCCCACGTTTCCTCTTTGTGGACGCTGTCTGGTTCCATCTCAACACCTTCCAAAATCAAATCCCGCTCCCTGATTCTGCTCCAGCCTTCACTCTCGTCGTCCTCCTCCCTTAGCTCTTCCGAGGCACCGACCACGCCGGCCTCTTCCCAGCAGCACTCTTCATCGCCGGTCCCGGCATTGTCTTCCTCGGCGCTGAAAAAGATTTCTGCCGCGCTGCCGTCATCCGATCCCACGCTGAGGTACGGCGGGCTGCACGGCGTGCCGAGTCCATCATATAACCCGGTAGGAGCGGGTGACGCCTGTCTGTCTGTCATACTGGGTCCCACCGCCAGATCTTTGACGTCTCCAACGGAGAAGCCAGGAGGAGAGCTCCCCGCGCTTCCGACTGACACTCCAGCGAGGATCGCTCTCCGCCTGGAGTGGGTAACCCGAGTCCCCGTCCCCTGGGAGGGTGAAGCGGGAGGGGCCGCAGGTAGCGACCTGATCTCCTCAGCTTTGGTTCCAGAGAGGGGGTGGAGTGGCTCGCTGAGGCCTGTGACTCGGAGGGGCTCCACCTCTGCGCTGGCGCGGGGAGGTGTCAGATCCCAGCGTTGGACACTGGACTCTGTTCGCGGCTCAGAGGAGGAGATTGGGTTGAATCGGCCCTTGAGGTCATTTTCAGACAGGGGTTCTGGAGAGATGGTTCCACCATCGTCCAGCAGACTGGGGGATCCAACAGTTCTGCCCGGAGGTTTCGGTTGGACACGAGCCGCTCTCGTCTCAGGACGGACCTGACATAGACGGCTGGATGAAGAGGATATGACCTCGGAGGCGAAGCTCTGGGGGAAGAGTGACTCGTAGAGCGCCCCGTAGACCGCCTGCTGATCCACCGCCTCTCGCTTTGCACCACCTGCTCCGGTTTCAGGACGGGATCTGTCCAAAAAGGAGAACTGCAGGTGTGAGGCAGTCTGAGGAGCCGGCCCATCGTTAGTGACGGAGGCTTTGCCACCCAGAAGATGCGACCGCATGACGCCGGATAATCCGGGAGGTCCTTCCGGGACAGAGCTGCCGGTAAACAAGACCTCATGTTGTTGCAGAGGGATTGCAGTGAGATGCGATTGATCTTCGAGAGGAGCCGGTTCTGGAATGAGGTGGGTATGATCTTTGGGAGGAGCTTGAGCTGCAGGGAGGATGGAGTGATCTTTGAGAGGAGCTGGTGATGCAGCTGGCTTGGATTGATCTCTGAGAGAATGTGCTGGAGGAAGGTGGGGTTGATCTTCAAGAGGAGCCGGCTCTGGAGTGAGGTGGGTTTGATCCTTGAGAGGAGGGGCTGGAGTGAGTTGGGAGTGATCTTTGAGAGTAGCTGAAGTTGCAGGGAGGTGGGGGTAGTCTTTGGATGGAGGTGCTGGGGCTTCAGCGAGGATGGAGTGACCTTCAAGTGGAGTCGGCTCTGGAGTGAGGTGGGTTTGATCCTTGAGAGGAGCTGGAGCTGCAGGGGGTTGGGCGTGGTCTTTGTGAGGAGGTGCTGGGGCAGAGGGGAGGATGGAGTGATCTTCAAGAGGTGCTTGCTCTGGAGTGAGGTGGGTTCGATCCTTGAGAGGAAGTGCTGGAGTGAGTCGGGAAAGGTCTTCGAGAGGAGCCGGCTCAGGAATGAGGAGGGTGTGAACTTTGAGAGGAGGTGCCGGAGTGAGGTTGCAGTGATCTACGAGAGGAGGTGCTTGAGCAGGACAGGAGTGATCCTCAACTTGAGCCGAGGCTGTTGCGGCCATATCGGCGGCCTTGGAGGCTCCGCTCCACAGAGGGGGTCGGACAGCCGCCTCGCCGGCATCGAGCGGAGGACCCGATGTAGCAACACCAGCAGCTTCTGCAGACGAGGCATGAGTTTTAGAGTCGGGGATCTGGAGATAATTTGAGCTGGGAGCAGGTGCCTGGCAGTCCTGAGCGGCAGGCAACACCAGAGACTGGGTCTCTGGGGCGTTCAGGGTCGCCTTGGGAGTGGAGACGGCCTCCATGCGTCTTAGCAGAACAGAAGGGTGGAGGGTGTTCCTTGGTAAGGGCCCCAGAGTGGTGGCATATGCTTCCCGGCCTTCCGGGCGCGTGGGGTGGTCAGAGCTGCCGGTCCGGGGCAGCGGGGGTTCGGGCGGGGCCCTGGGAGCTCGGGGTGAAGGGGACGGAAAAGCGAAGTGAGACTCCAGCTGGTTAGAAGCAACGGGTGGAGGAGAAGGGATGTTGAATTTGTTGTAGAGGTCCAGCTCTGGCTGGGAGAGGCTGAAGTTCTTCTCGGTTCTTTGCAGCCCTGTCTGGCTGAGTACCGTGGCGTCCTGCCGGGGAGAGCATTCAAAGTCACACATGGACATGTCAACTGGGTTTCCCATGGTCTTTGAGCAAAACCCAGAAGCCACATTGACCCACAAAAGCCTCAAGAGAGAGTGACGAGTGCTACCTCCTCTTTGCTGCCGGGACTGTGGAGGACTAAGGTGCTCCGGGAAATATCCTCATCCACCTTCTTCTTCCGCTTCAGGACCCCGAAGGAGAAGGTGGCAAACCTCTTGGGCTTCCTGAGGTCCGCCTCAGAAGTGCTGAACTCGTTGCTCTGGACGGAGGAGGAAGGAGAGTCAAATCAGATGTTATTTATGAAGCTCCAAATCACCACGTCATCTGAGGACACTTTCCATGTGGATCAGTTTTGGACCATATTTTTGAGATGATCAACAGAGACCCAACGATCGCCCTGGAGCCAGCACTTGGAGAGGGTGGGAGGCAAACGGTGCCACCTACTGTGCAGGAGCCTCGGACAGCCGCCGGCCAAAATGCGGGCGCCCTTCTGCCTTGACCGGACAAGAAAGCAAGAATGTGACAGAGACAGAGGGAGCATGAGGGTTGGGAGGGACAGACACTAATGATCTATAACTGCCAATACCAGGAGCATCAACAGCTACATACTAGAAGCTGAAATGATACAATATTAGTCTTAATATTTATTAAAAGAAATAACAATGGATGCTTGGCGAGACGCCGCAGTGGATCAAGCCACAACCCCTGGGAACATGATAACGCCGAAGGACTCGGGAGAAGGTATGAGAAGAATCATGAAACACGGGACGGGATGGTAACTGTCCATTGGGCCATTCGATGGTACGCTTATGAGGTTTTTCTTGATGTTGAGAGTGGCTTAAGAGCCGTATCTTAGGCGAGTGCAAGATGTAAATTTCGGGACACATCATCAGAAGTGGAACAACTGAATCGTGGAGTGTTTCTGCCTTTCAACAGTAGACACCCTCATCAAAGGTGGCCAGCTACAAGGGTGATCAGACCTGAGCTTGTGTCCCGTGCCCAATCATAACAAAGGCCTGTTTTTTTAAATGGCCGAGAGCTGCCTGCATACCTGGTTCACCCTCGTCCTGGAGGGTTCTCAAGTGGAGCGGGATGGGTTGGAGGAATTGGTGAGTGGGTCATGTTGAGGCTCTGTCAGCCCAGCAAGGGTCCTTCCACTTGATCTTTATCCACTGGCTGCTTCTTCTGGCCGCTTAAAAGACTGATCTAATATATAACCAGTCAAGATATGTTTCAGTGTCGCTGGAGCTGGGCAAAGGGTTGGGTCCTGGCTATACCACTGATGAAGTTTTTTTTGGAGATGGAAGCACACAATAGGTGGCCCCGATGATGAAGTTGATGTTGCTTGTCTCCATTTCCCAGAACTCCCGCCAACCGAGTTTTCTTCTCACCTCATTCATTGTCCTTGACTGGCAAGAGAGAGAGCCTTTGCACTTCCTTCTGCCGCCTCCCGATGGCGCAAGGAGAAGTCCAAATTTCAGGAACCAGAGCTTGAGCTTCCCCAGCAGTAGGGTCTTGTAGATTTCCTTTGCCGTTTTCAAGACTGCTGGCAATGTCCTGCCTTATTTGCTGCACTTGGTCTTTGTCCCTGAGGCTGGCATCATACCATCTGTCCAGGCTGTTGACAACTGGGTCATCACCGATGCAGTGCTTCAGATCTTTAAGCTGACCCTTGGCTATCGAGATGCTTAGTGACTTGTTCGGCTTGATTTTCATCCGGGCCCACTTGATCTTCTTTTTACAAGTAGCCGCCTGGTGCATGCTGAAGTAGGGCTCAGAGCGGTTAGGTCATCCATCTTTGCTCGGATAGGTGGAGGGCAGATCCCGTTCTTGGTTCGCTCACCCCCAATGACCTATCTTGAGGCCCTGTTGATGAGGTTACTATCATGGGTGGCAAAGCTACTGCTATCTATAAGCTTTCTCACAAAGGGTTTTTTGCCTGTTCTTTGACAAAGAGAGGTTGTCTGTCACCCGAATGGAGATCTGAAGATGGTTACACAGAAGAGTCGTGGAGTAGTGGAGGAGAAGCGTGGCCTGTGAAGGAGGAGGCGGGATAGACAATGCCAGAAGGAAATGGCTTCTAACACTTTTAGGTTTTCAAATCAGTCCTCTGTTTACATTAAACTGTACTTCCAACAGGTGATTGTTTTCTGAAGCTCCTTATCGACGGTGGCGGGGCCTCTGCTCACCTCCTGCATAGGCGGGAATGCAAGCAGTGACTGACGGTGCCGCGGGCTGCAACGAGCCAGAAGCTACGTGATGAGTCAACGCCTCCACTTCATTCCAGGCAGAACCAGCTGCTCCAGCCGCCCAACACGATCTGCACATCATAACCTCGGTGCATTCAGACAGCAGAGGAACCAGGAATTGGACCTAAGCTCCTAGAACCATCTCTGCTCCTACTCCCAGGCAGGGTGTTTTTACGGTTCCATAGGAACTCATAGGTGCTTGATAGACATATGAGATACTTCTTGTTGGACTGCGCAGGGCCATTTTTAAATCTACGGTCAGACTTTTTCTTGGGACGAAACGGACAGAGGCAGCGAGAAATGGAGTGATGACGAAGTCCAAGCAAATCTGGCCTGCTACGCCTCGGTTTCCAGGTCTCGCAGAGGAACATCTACATTTTGGCAAAAATAACTGCTGAGTTAGCTAACGGCTAACAGGGTTCTTCACACGGTGAAGCAGTGCAGGGAGAGGATAAAAACACTTCAACCCATCTGATAGTCCAAAGTTCAATTTCCGCCATTGAAGAACATGAATGCTGTGGTAGCTTCCAACTCCATGTCGTCCGTGTCATGTTCCTCCTCTTCTTCTTCGTTGGTTTGTTTTGGAGTGTGGAGCTGAAGGTGCACATTAAAACGCTTCCGTGGTCCCTTATTGCCAGTGGGAATGCAGAAGAAACTCAAGTCCAGTTGCCACGAGAAAAAGGGTTTTTACAAGAATGAACCATTACTTGGATCCTCGTTTCTTCTCACTGCTACTTTCGACATTCGCGCTGTGACAAAAAGCTTCTGGGAGGTCGCTCAGGTGATAAACTCCTGAAGCCTCCTTGTCCTGGTTCTTCGCTGTCACTCACTCTGAAGCATTTCTGAGTAACCAGGAAACTGTACTTGTATGCTGGGAAGCAGTACAGGTTCTTCTCCACCTCTGGACTGAAGTACTTACCTACCTGCTCTCAAATACAACCGTCCGGAGAAGAATTTCGGACTTTCCGAATAAGTTGAAGCCGCAGTCGTTTCAAAGCTCAATTACACTGGTGACATGTCAGGAAGTCCTTGGCTCAACGTGAGGGCAAAAAACAACAACAACGCCGGTTTGTTTTTTCTGAGAAGGGGAGGAACTGCGAATGCAGGGCAATTTCTTCTGAATGGAAGAACTTCAGTCGGCAGAAAGGAAGGTAAAGAAAACACTCGCTTTTCTTCAGCCCACTGCGTTTTAACGACTCGCTTCGTCGAGGACTGTTCATGTCAAGGAGTCAGTTCACGTCGAAGAGACTGATCACGTTGACGTGACTGTTCTTGCTGAGGAGACTGAAAATCTCCACAGACAAAACTAGAAGGTTCCCCTGGAGGAGGCTAGTTCCTGGAACTGAACTTGAGCTGGACAGAACTTTGCTGTCAAAAAAACGGCTCCAGTGATCCTCAAGCTAGACATACAATATTTGCAGGACACACTGGATTCGAACGGACAGCGAGATAAGAGAGGACGAAAGTGTGTTTGGAGAGAGGCAGAGGGACACCCACCCGGGGTATTTTAATCTCGTGTTGACTGCAAACACCGATTAACAGGATGAGTACAACAAGACATGGAGCTGAAGATGTGTGTCCGGCAGCGGCGAGGTCTAATCACTGGAGTGGCAACCTCAGCTAAGTGAAAGTGAAATAATCCAAAATAAACATCAGTGGGGGACAGATAGGTGAGCCTCTTGCACGCCCTACTGGACGGCCAGACACTGTGCAGGAAGGTCTGCACAAATGCGTCACTGTGCACAGTGTGTGTGTGTGTGTGTGTGTGTGTATGTCAGCCGTGGAAAAGGGACGACACTTGCAGGTAGTGTAGGACTTGTAGCGCTTTATGATCTACTTAAAGAAAGGGATCATCCTTCTAGAAATTTCTCATTTTTGAGTGTGTGTCTTTGTGGGAGGCTTTCAAAAGCCCTTGAATAAACAGGAGAACAAATATACAAAACGGGGAGGTTGATGGGGACGATTGATTTACATGTGAACTAGCAAAGAAAGAGGTAAGTTGCAGAAAAAAACAAAGAACAGGAAGCGAAAGAAACCAGACAAACATTAAAAATACACAAAGTGCAGCAAGCAGGGTTCAGCAGGGCCCCGCAGTACCGCCTGTCACCACCAGGAGCTGGTCACCCTACTTTGTCTCCACCGGATCCAGTATGCAGGATCACGGGGGCGTGAATGTTCGAGATGTTTCTCTGCTACCGAGACCCACAGAAGGAAACAAAGAAGACTTTTCTCTGTGGCGGAACCTCCGGCTAAATCGTACGAAGGTACCTCAGCCACGCCTCATAAAGGCCAAGAGGGGGAGCGTCGGCCCCTTGACGGGGCCCCGCTGCGGGGCTGAGAACCGGTTGCCGGGCTGGAATCTCACCATCCCATATTCCCATGGCAACGTTTGCATAACTCACCGTACACGGTTTGTGTGCTAGTCTGATGGTGACACTGCTGTGTAGTTAAGGGTTTAGTAAAACATCCTCATGAATAAACAACAAGACAGTTGTTTTGACTCCATGCTAATACCGTCGGTGTGTTTCCTAGTTTATCTATTTTTCTACTTTTTCTTTTCCAAACATCTCAAGACCGGCGCATTCAGCATGCAAATAGCAACCAGGGCGTGAAGCCTGATGAATGAGCGCCTTTGTATGAAGAGACACACACGCACACACACACACACACACACACACACGGTAATCTTTCCTGATTTACCACTTTGTCACTCCTACTTAAAAGCGAAGCAGGTTAAGTAGTATATCTGTTTTTTGGTGTCTGAGCGACCGCTTGTGAAGAGAGAACGAGCTAGCATGAGCCGACCTTTGACCTGGGAGCCGTGGAGTAGAGGGTCTTCTTCTTCTTCTTCTCCGCCACGTCATCGGTGCAGGTGTCGCCGCCGCCATCAGTGTCGGAGGGGCTGCGGTGGGGGGGGGGGGGGGCAAGAAAAGAAATAGCTCAATGAGTGAAAATAAAACATTCAAAAGGGTCAAAAATAAAAAGGGTGAAAAAAACCCCACTATTA
>CAAKHD010013436.1:0-15994 GCA_901007705.1 Fistularia tabacaria | reverse complement strand
CCAGCCACTTGGTCCAGCTCTTCCCGGGGAATCTCACGGTCTTCCAAGACCAGCTCAGACACGGTTTCCCCGGTGTGTCCAGGGGTCTTCCTCAGAGCCTCCTCTTGGCGAACATAGTTCACCAGAGATGCGTCCACGTATCTTGACCCGATGACTGGGCCTCCTCATCTGGCTCTTCTTTAAGCAGAGGCTCTACTCTGAGCCTGTCCAAGATGACCGAGCTCCTCAACCTATCTCAAAGGAAGGGCCAAGACACCCTGTGGAGGCTAGTAATTGCAGCCACCGTTATCTGTGATCTGGCTCTTTTCAGTCAGGACCAGCAGCTGGTGACCATTGGTGAGGGTGGGAACGTTGGCCATCTGGTGAATCAAGAGTTGACCTTTTGGCTCAGCTCCTGCACCAGGACGTAACAATAAAGGATCTGCATAACTGCAGACACTGTAGCAGTCCGCCACTAGACGGCCAAGGTCCCCTACCTTGTCCACTAACCGTGTCAAATTGCACCTGACGTACTTGGCTCCTCCAATCGATGAGTCCATGGTAAGCTGAATTTATTACTTCCGGCCGTGCCTTGCCTAGGGACATTAGCCACTGAGCCCCAGTCATGGGAGTGGCTCCCGAGGGGGCCAATCAAGGGACAAGCATCCCGTCAAGTGAGCTTTAGGAACTTTCATTTACTTGGCAGTCTATTTGCATGATATGGTCTTGTCCCCCCCCCCCAGAGCCATATTCCATTCATCTTCTTCCAGAGTCCGAGCACAGGGACAGCAGCTGATCCAGCCCATCTGGACGTGGTTCCAGAGGGGGGCCCCATTGATAAGCATCCACTCGAAGGAGCTTTATCACGGTCTCCATTACCTTGGTGTTGCACTTCATGCTATACTCTGACTGGTAATTGTCCATCTATGCATCCATCTTCATTCCAACTATCCGGAATCCGGTCACTGGAGGCAGCAGCTGAAATAGAGCCCCAGTATTCCCTCTCCAAAGCTACTTGGTCATGCTCTTCCCAGGGAATCTCATGGTCTTCCAAGACCAGCTCAGACACGGTTTCTCCGGTGTGTCCAGGGGTCTTCCTCAAGGTCTCCTCTTGGTGGGACATAATTCACCAGGGATGCGTCCACATATCGTGACCTGATGACTGGGCCTCCTGATCTGGCTCTTCTTTAAGCAGAGGCTCTACTCGGAGCCTGTCCTGGATGACCGAGCTCCTCATCCTATCTAGAAAAAGGAGGTCCAAGACACCCTGTGGAGGCTAGTAATTGCAGCCACTGGTATCTGTGATCTGGTTCTTTTCAGTCAGGACCGGCAGCTGGTGACCATTGGTGAGGGTGGGAACGATGGCCAACTGGTGAATCCACATTCCTTCCGGCTTTGCCCAGCCACCGGACACATTCCATAAAGCCCCACTGACAAGTCTGGCTCCAGTTGGGGGGGAGGGGGGGCAGATGACAAGCATGCTTCTGAGTGAACAATAACCACTGCCTTCATTTTCTTGGCACTGTATCTTCATGCTATACTCAGAACAGCCATTGTCCATCGATTCATCTTCCGACGGAGCTTTAGTCACTGCCTTCATCTTTTTGGCAATATATTTTCATGCTCTACCAGCCATTGTCTGTCCATCCACTTCCAATTATCCTGTGTCAGCAGCTGAAGAGATGCCGAGTTGGACCATCTTCCATCCATCTTCATCTTTGACACATTCGGGGGCAGGTGATTCTCACACAACCTCATTGACAATTGGTCTGCTTGTCAGACTGTCTCTGAGCCAGGTGACCACAAAATCGTCCAACTGCATGTTCTCCAGTTTCACCTTCAGCAGACTAGACTGGATGGTGTTAAAGGCGCTGGATAAGTCAAAGAACATGCAAGTACTGTTATGTAGGGTCTGTCCAGGAAGGAATAAGCTCTCTACAGCATACTTATTACTGCATCATCTTCACCAAGATGTGGCTTGTGTGCAAACTGTCATCAGGTCTTGTAATGAGCAAACCAGTGGTCTCAGGATTTCTAGGACAAGTCCATCCATCACCTTCATAATGTGAGGTTCATGCAATTCGCCTGTTGTCATTTATATCACAATGTGCCTATCAGGCGGGATGTTTTCCACAGCACTGGGACCTCTGAAGGTGAAGGCTCAGGTTGAAGACGTGCTGGAGTACTCCACAGAGCTAGCTGGAACATGCCTTTCGCACCCGAGGGTTGATGCCATCTGTTCTAGCAGCTTTCTCCTGGTTTAGCCTCTCCAGCTGTCATCACCTGGGTGGCTGTAATGTGTGGTCCAGTCTGGGGGGTGGAGATGAGAGTCCTGGGGTCAAAGCTCAGAGGTAGGGGTGCAGTGGGGTGACTGCCAGTGTTTTGGGGCCTGAAGACAAACCTGTTTAACTGGTTTAATTCACTTGCTCGGTGTGTGTCTCCTCACAGCACCCCCCCCCCCTTTTCATCTGTCTCATCCCATCTCACACATCCTTGGCCTTGTTCCTCTCCAGTTTCCTCCAGTAGGTTTTCTTGCTCTCCAGTCTGTGTTCTCTCTGTAGCCTCTTGAGTTCTGTTTGATCCACTGGCCGAAAGTCCATCTTCTTTTCATTGAGAAGGGCGGTAACAGCGGACCTCTTAGGTGGGGATGGGGTTTTCTATGCTGAACCCATTGTATTCAGAGACAGTCTGTGATTCCATCAATGTCCTCACCATGTGGTTCATACAGAGCATTCCAGTCAGTGGCTAAATGGCGATTCCTGCTCTCTTGATGTATCCCATCACCTCTTTAAGGCAGCCACAGTAGCCCTCAATCTCATCTGGATGGTCGGCTGTGGGAGCATAGGTCTGGATGATATTGATATTAAATGGCCCTCCCTGGATCTTTGCCATGGTGATCCTGTCTGAAATTGGCCAGCAGCCAAGCATAGAGGCTGAGATGTGCTTCTTCATCATGATACCCACTCTTTACTGATGAGGATTCCCTCCTGAGTGGATCATCTGGTAGTCTTCATCGGAGATGTTGCCTTAATCCGTCCATCATGTTTCACCAATGCCCAAGATGTCAAGTCGTAATGCTCTCATGTCCTCCTCCCGGTCGTCATACTAGCCTGGTTTGTACAGCGTCCAACATCAGATGCCAAACTTCCTTGTGGGCTGGGGCCAAAAGTGTCATTACTAGAGTTCCTAGTTTTTTCAGATAGGCCGCCTCTGTAGCTCAATAGAGACATCTCTGCAGAGGGACCATTTACATCTGCAGAGAATTTTACTTCAAGTACCTGCACGACGAGCTGTAGCTGATGGGCAGCTCATACAGCCAACGGCTCACCCCACCCCGGTGTAGAACTGAACGCTTCAGACGCTCCTTTGTGCCCACGGCAATCAGACAGCATTCTGGACAGCAAACAACTCTGACCGGTTTGGATGTGCATCTATGCTACCACGACCAACCTCATTCACACACGTCGTTCGCTTCCTCCGTTGTCTATTCTTATACTTGTTGGTGTCCATTGCATCCTATTTATTTTAGCCCTTGTCATTTTTGGCTGTCTATTGTCACCCTTGCGGTGTTTTTTTTTTTTTTTTTTCTTTTATTCTATGTCTATTTTGTCCCCGTTAGTCACCTTGCTGTCTGTTTTATTTTGTATTTAATTTATATATATTTTTTAGAGGTATCTTTTGATTTTCTCTCTTAATTATATTTAATTTATTGATATTGTTATTGTTGTAGTGCTGTGACAAAAGAATTTCCCCTATGGGGATCAATAAAGTATCTTATCTCTTACATTCAAAGACTAGCTGACTAATAATTGATAGGGTTCCTATTCTTTCCAAGATGAATAGCCATTAGCTCATTCTGCCAGTGTGCCACACAACTCGCTGTCACACCTTCAGAAACAATGGTCACTGTTTGTCCACTCTCATGCTCCAGTCTTCATGCAGGGAGGATTGGCATTCTCCTCTCATACAGAAGCCATGGAGTGCACTGCCATCAAAGGCCAGCTTCTAACATGTCTATTTTAGCATTCGCTGATGGACCGCCTCGCCACCTAACAGAAATGTCCCGAGCTGACATGATGCGCAGGCGGACCTGCATGCGGGGCCCTCCAATAGCCAGTCTTGTGTGCAAGTAGCTCAAATGCAGTAAAATAGGCAAAAGTGTTAGTGCTCCACAAGTGCAGGCTTACAGACATCAACGAAAAATCAGTTAAAAACATCTATAGCCAGATGTTTGTGCCTCCTAGTCATTCAGTCGGCCTTTTAAAAGTGTTGAGTGAGACCAGCTCCTTCGGTTTCAGGACATTTTGCTGAATGTTTTAGTATCAGCAACTCAAAAGCATTCTTTCCACGTTCAGGTCCGACTGACGGAAGAGACAAAACAAATCCTGTGAACTAAGACCAAACAAACTTGCTTTTTGAATAATAACAACCGCCAGATATAATGGGAGTAGACCAAAAAAGGCATTCATCAATACAAATGACTGTTTTTCTGCACCAGGACAAGTCAGACCAGCAAAAACAGCTATAAGAAGCAATGGTCACTATTTGCTTTAAAAGTTGTTCATGAACCTACGCGCCATAAGATTAAAAAACAGCAGACAAACAATGCAAGGGAGCATTCCTATGGATTTCACCTTAAATTAGTCATCATAAAGGTGAGGTGGAGGTAACAAATCTCTAGCCTCAAAAGAAAGGCAAGACTTTTACAAAGACCGAAGTTTTTTGGTGCTTATAATTTTTTTTTTTAGGTTTTATTACATTTACCATCTATTTCTAATCAATTATATTAAATGTTAATTTTCTCGCCTAGTTACATTTGGTTTTTATTTTTGGTCATTTCTCGCTAATTTTCAAAATGTAACTTTAAGAGAGCAGCCATGTTCCACCATATCAAGCCCCCCACTGTCAATGCAGAGAACGAGGTGTTCTCAACTCCCTGATTCCTCTTGACCTTCATTAAAATTCCACGGCCTGTGGCAATTAACGCCACCGGGTGGTGGGGGTGTTTGAAGCGAGGGGGGGGGGGGGTGTCTACCCAGAGTAAAATGAGGTGGATTAACCTGCGGATCAAAGGATCAGAAGCCACCAGTCTGAGCCAGTGCTCAACACTTGTAGAGCCAGTGCGTCTGGACGCTAATGATGGGGCCACGTCAATCTGATAAATAATGCATGATATAGATTATACAACCGACCAATACTGGCGGAAGGAGGGGGGGAAAATCAACTACTCTACTCTGGTAACACGGTACGAATACAGATCACTCAAATTATCGCCATTCATCAATCCATCCATCCATTTATCAGCAACTCCGAACTCATTGGAGTCATGACTCAAGTTCTACACTGACATGACAATTTTTTTATTTTTATTTTTTTTAATTAAAGGAAATAAGCCTACTCTTAGAAATGGTAGTCATTCTTTACATTGAGCCAAGAGGAAGAAAGAAGTTTGTGGCTTCAGGTGTCATATTTAATTTGTAGAACATGTCTTAAATAGGTCTCTTTTTGGGATCATTGTCAAGAACATTTAATCTTACAATGTGGGAGAGAAAAAGCAAGGCTCACAGCTAAGGAAAACTATGAGCAAACCATTCCCATGGATGCCAACAGTGCTACAAGAACCCCCAGCTGCCAGAATACAAAAACATTCAGTTTGCACCTCTGTGCTGACATCTAGCAGAAGCAGAGAGTTCCCCAATGCATGCTAATGTAGATAATGATGAAATAAACACAAACAACCAGGACACATTTCTGCAAAGTTACTGGACAGAGAATTTATGAATGCTACTTGTCTCCAGAAAAGGATAAAAAAAAAAAAAAAAGACAACACTTCCTTGAGTCTGAGCTCTGAGAAAATCAGAGCTATAATGTGTCCATTATACCTTGTGTCTACTTCCAACCAAAGTTCTTACTTAATCTGCAGCACTTACCGTATTTTTCGTACAAAGCGTAATTAAAATCCTCACTTTCTTAAAAATCGTCCTGCGCCTTATTTATGAATTCTTGTTGTGCTTACTCACCTCAAACCAATTTTACGTGGTACACTGCATTCAAAAGTCTTTCAAATATTTTAGCACAACCTGGTAATCGACAAAGGCGCTCCGCTTGATTGATTGTAGGCCATCCTCACCTGACAAAGGGACCTTGTATTCAAGTCGGTCCCTGGTTGAATATGGGTTGCAATGTTAGACAACTGATTATGTAGTGCTGGAATCCAGTGGTGTTCCAACCTCACACTAACTTCAGGTGTTTGCTATTGCTGGCAGCAATAAACCAATAAGAGAACAGTATGTAGTACACTTACCTCCGTCACTTTTTGTAATCCCAGTATGTACTGGGCTTCAACATAAATACTAATGTAGATTTATGTGCACGAGGACCCCAAAAAATGGCACCTGTTAAGACGCATGCTTACAAATTGGAATTCAAACTCAAGGCTACCAATCACACAGAGCAGCTGCCAAAGAATTCAACATTAATGAATCAGTGGAACAGAAGTGGAGAAAGCAAGCAGATGAACTGCACCAAGTGAAGAAGACCGGAGTTTGAGGGAACAAAGCGGGATGGCCAGTTAGACAAAACGGAACAGCAGGTTACTGAACAGAGAACAGCAAGTAGAAGTGTCTCTACAGTCTCCATTCAACTCAGGGCAACAGTGATACAACTGAATATTCTGAGTTACTGTGAATGAGTTGAATAAAGTTCAACTGAACAGACTGCTTCGTCTCACTCTATAAACCTTATGTTTAATAATGCACCTTATGGTCCACAAAATACAGTAACCTATTATCACAATCACGGTTCTCTCATGTGACAAACAGGCATGTTATTTTGAAAAGGCCAAATTAAAGACCACACTGACCTGACATTTAGGTTTAAGAAAAATTATGTCAAAGTGTTTCTTAATGTGATTAAGGGAATTACAAAAAATAAGCAGGAGGAAAATACTGCCATAAAGAGACATGATGAAAATGTAATAATATTTAAATTGCATTATTCATTTTTTGCCAACATCTAAAATAGAGTTTTGAAGGATGTTTTATAGACTTCTTTCTTTCCAATGTTATCATTTTTTCCCCATCAACAAATTACCATGATTCATCTGAAAACCATAGAAAAGCATCAATTACCTACTGCTTATCCTACACATAGCCAAAATTCAAATGTTTGTCGCATGGGGAGACCAAAATGGATGAATAATCATAACCATCATGTGCCTGGAGATATCTAGGTCCCTTGAAACATCCAATACAATAAAACACAAGGTGTATAGTACATGACCCTTGTTCCACTCTGGTTTTCGGTCACGTAGACATAGAGCCTTTAGGAGGGATCAAGATACATTGGTTCAGTGCCTTTCAATCTTTCAATAATCAGTAGTTTGTATGCCATACAGCCCAGCAACAGGCCCAATCAGAAGAACTTAGCAGCCCACCAGTTCGTATGCCATAAACCGAGCAACTGACCAAATCAGCAGAACTTAACCTAAACCCTTTCGAACCATAGCTTCTGGGGAATTGCCTGATTCACAATTTGAATAGGTACAGCTAAGATTCAGATTGAGACAGAGAAACTTGCTAGATCATTGTGACTGACTCAAGCAGTGGTCAATGGGTGATTTGGAGTGTGCACCCTCCAAATCACCCAGGAAGATCCATCGAAACCAGGCTGCCAATCAACTTCCGCCTGATCCTCAGTCAGTGATCCAACAAGTTTCTCTTCTTGGTCTCACAGGATCTGAATCGTAGCTGTAGGAATTTATATTCAAATTTTAACTCCAGTCCCCTTAAGTTTCACCTTTGCTCCCCCCATTGACTCCCCATTTAACACAACTAACCCCAACCTATCTACTGTCTAAAAAACAACTCTCCCATACAACCCAATAAGCCATTGCCACTTAGACCAGCCCCCAAACCTGGTAGTTCTACACAGAAAAGTCCCCAAGCTCCATTCGAACTGGACAAGCCCCCCAGGAGGTGAAACATCTTCAAGGGAAGAAATTCAAGCCAAGTTGCTACAAAAATAAGGATTAACCATGACCTGGAACCGCCGTAGACAAGAAAAAGTAATGCTTTTACTCAAAAGCTGTGAGTGCTCTTTTCCCAAGAACTACTCTCTCAAAAGAGGCTTGGGGGGGATGCTGGAGCCCATCCCAGCTGCCATTGGGCGAGAGGCGGGGTACAACCCTGGACCGGTCGGTGATCAATTGCAGGGCCGAGTACAGACAAACAACAATTCACTCTCTCATTCACACATCTGGGAAACTTTCCCAATTTTTCCTAGAAAAGCATCTGCCAGTCAATAACTTACTAGAGTAAGAAAATGGTTACTGTTGGAAATACACTTGCTCAGAAATTCCAGCCAGACAAACTTGACAGGTAAAGATTCATTTCTTTCTTTGTGGCCCAAGTTTCAAACAATTCTTCAAAAATCTGCTTGATTCAGACTTAAAGTGGAAGAAATCTATCCAGGGAGGGAAATAAAGATTTTAGAAAACACTAGACTTCTTGTGGGGAGACAGTTTGTCAGACTGGGATTACAAATAGTTAACTCTTCTATACAAATATGAATGTAATTTTAGAACTAGAAATTCTAAACTTGAATATTTCTGAAGTCTGCTCATGATCGCTATTGTTTTACTATGAGAGTGGAAATTTGATAGGCTTGAAAATCACAGATCAGAAAGAGTCATGTAACTAAACGTTTTTTATGGACATTTTGTTATCAAGGTCATGGTTGCTTTGTTGAAATCTGTTCACGGTAACTGGATTTGAATTTCTGCCCCTGAAGATGTTTCACCTCTCTTTAATATCTGAAGAAATGCAGCAACCTTTTTTTTTTTGCTTTTTTGAGCAAGTGTCTCGGTTTGTTTTGTGCCTTCCTCTTGAAATCTTTTTGCGGCGACTGGACTTTTAATTTCTTCCCTCGAAGACGTTTCGCCTCTCATCCGAGAGGGTTCTTCAATTCAAATGGGGGCTGGGGAGTGGTCTAAGTTGTGATGGCTTGTCGTGTTAAATGGGAGTTATTTTGCAGAAACTTGGTTGAATGGGGTTGTTTTGCTAATGGGGGGGTTTGTCAGGGTGAACATAGGTACAACCTCTGGAGACTTACCTGAGTTCAAATGTGAATAGGTACAGTTTAATTTCAGATTGTGTGCAACAAAGAACAGGAACCTGTTGGATCACTTGGACTGAGGCTCAGGTGACAGTCACAAGGGCCTGGTTTTGGTGGTGGATCTTCCCCGGGTGGTTTGGAGAGTGCAGATAGACCTTGTGTGTGTGAACTGATCTGTCTTGGGATGGATCCCAGATCAACATAGGATGTGGGAAAAGGATGTGCCTAAGCCCCCCCACCTTCTGTTCAGACACCTTTTTGTGTTTCGACAGAGATGCCGTCTTTGACTGCTCTCTTGAACCATCTGTCTTCTCTGGCCAGAATGCAGACACTGTTGTATTCAGAGGAGAGGCCCTTGTCCTTTGAGTGTGGATGGACTGCGAGTCCTGTCCTGAATTGGTGGTCCTGTGTTTGGCCAGTCGTTTGTGCAGATGTTCTTTGGTCCAATGGAGACATCCTCACGATTCTCATTGCAGATGACCGCAAACGCCACATTCTCGTACTTATGCCTGGGTGTTCTCTCCTTGGGGAGCACCAGTCTTTGCCTCAAATTAGCGTGGGGTTTTAAATATATCTGTATTTTGTGTTTGTTGAAAAACCTGGGTTTTTCCAGAATACCAGCAACATATGGCATGACAATGTCTAAATGTTCGCTCTTGTCCTCCTCACGCTCTGTTCTTCTGTGTGGTTGTTTCTGCTTGAGCAAAGGCCCAATTAGGGTAGCCACAAGATTTAAGGGCTTTCCCAAGTTGTCAGACCTCTGTTTTTCTACCTTAAGCAGTTGATAGGATTGCTTTTAACTTGGTTGTGAAGAGTTCTCAGCAACCCTAATTTGTGTTCAAGGGGATGATGCAAGCCAGAGTGATATTGGTCAGTGTGTTAAGGTTTCTGGTGGATCTTAATATTTAGGCTCCTCTTCTGTTGAATCTGAGCACAACAGTCCAAGAAAGGAAGTTTGTCATCAGCGACATCCTCACTAGTGAATTTGATGTGGGCGTCCATCGTGTTAAGGTTTCCACAACACACCTTAACATGATCAACATCCACAGACAACCAAACTTCCTTTCTTGGACTGATGTGTCCATATTCAAGATATCTAGGCTCCTGTCCTGTTGAATAGGATTACAACAGTCAAGGAAAGGATGTTTGTTTGTTTGTGGATGTCGATCATGTTTAGGTGTACTGTGAAAACCTTAACACAATGGACACTCGCATCAAATTCACTCGGGAGGATGTCTCTGATGACGAACTTCCTTTCTTGGATTCTTGTGTACAAATTGAACAGGACAGGAGCCTAGATATCAAGATCTACCGTTAACCTAAACACACTGACCAATACTTACTCTGACTGGCATCCCCCCCCGGAACACAAACTATGGGTGCTCAGAACTCTTCACCACAGATCCAAAGTTTCCCCAGTGCCCCCGGGGGCCAAATAAAAGTTTTTTTTCTGATTCTGAAAAACATCCTATCAACCACTGAGGGCAGATAAGCTGAGGTCCAAATATTGGGAAAGCCCTTGAATCTTGAGGCTACCCTAATTGGGCCTTTGCCAAAGCAGAAAGCACCGGACAGAAGAACTCAGAACATCAGGAGGACAAGAACAAACGTGAAGACATTGTCATACCATACATTGGTGGTATGTTGGAAAAAAATCAGAAGTTTTCAACAAACACCAAATGCTGGTACATTGCAAACCCCACAATACCCTGAGTCAAAGACCAGTGCATCAAAAGGAAAGAGCACCGAGGCATAAGCATGAGAATGTGGTGTATGCTGTCAGCTGCAATGAGAATTGTGAGGACGTCTACACTGGGGAGACCAAAGAACGTCTGCGCAAATTAATGGCCAAACACAGGAGAGCCACCCCTTCAGGACAGGACTCGGCAGTCCATCTACAGTTTGAGGACAAGTGCCAGCCCTTCTAAAGACAGCAATGTCTGCATTCTGTCCAGAGAAGATAGATGTTTCGAGAGAGCAGTCAAAGACGGCAGCCTTGTCAAAACACAAAAACAGTCCTAACAGAGGAAGGGGGCTTAGGAACAGCTTCTAGTCACATCCTATGCTGGACCGGGATCCATCCCAAGACAGATCAATTCACACACACAAGGTCTATCTGCACTCTCCAAACCACCTGGGGAAGATACACTACCGAAAGCAGGCCCGAGTGCCTACCACCTGAGCCTCAGTCCAAGTGATCCAACAGGTTCCTGTTCTGTTTCACACAATCTGAAATTTTAGCTGTACCTATTCACATTTTAACTCAGGTAAGTTTTCCTAAGTTGTACCTATGTTCACCCTGACAAACCCCCCCAGTAGCTCAAAAACCCCATTTCACCTAGTTTCTGCAAAACAACTCTCCCATATACACAACAAGTCGCTGCAACTTAGACCAGCGCCCAACCCCGACAGTAATACATGGAAATCTCCCCACCACCCATTTGAATTGAAGAAGCCTCTCGGATGAGAGGTGAAACATCTTCAGGGGAACAAATTTAAGTCTAGTTGGCACAAAAAGACTTCAACAGGAAGTCACAAGACAAAGAAAAACAATGACTCAAAATTTTTTTTTTTTTTTTCAAGCTGGTTACGAATACCAAAAGTTTGCTGCACTTCTTCAGACATTAAGAAATCCACAATACGTGAATAATAATCCTCTGTATTTTCCTAAATTGCCCATCAACTGTGAAATAATCACATTTAATCAAATGAATTTTTCTTCATCAGGGTTTAATCAATGTTGCTCTCGGTTAAAAATAAAGGGGGGGGCTGTTTATGTCTGTACACCCATCAGCATTTTATGAGTTTTTAATAATGTAATCCTTTTTGATGCTAGAGTGGAGCCATGACCGTGTTGTTGAGCACAGAATGCTGTTTCAGGTCATAAATATAAAGACGTTTTATCCGTGGTATTTCTCTTAGAACGACTGTGGAGTCTCTTAAAGCAGCGTTTTACAGTTTCAGGTTGTGGTGCTGTTGGTTAATTCATTGAGCCTTTATCACTTCCCCCAAGGAGAGGAATGAAAAATAGATGATGTGATATTAGAATGACATCATAATCTGATTTAATCTGCCGGGAGGCAGGGGGGCAATTAAATCTCGCCGCAATGACTCTTAGCGTCTGACTCGGAGCGGCAAGGCTGATATCACGGATGCTGACAGACACTGAATATCATCTATAGTGGAGCAGGTGGGACTGACTCAGGCTGGTTATTATGGTCCGGAGGGGAGTCACCGGATGGATCATTCAGTCCAGATTTAGCAGGAGGACAAGAGGTTATAGGGATCCAATTCTAATATTTAAACTGCCCTGTCTTGCGGAAAGCAAAAGACAGGAATCAGATTAGAGTACAATGTGACTGAGAGCTGCCAACCATCTCAGGGGTTTGATCTTTGACATTCATCATGTAAACAACGTTCCAGGCTGGAGGCAGACTTCAGAACTCAGTGTTGGTTTTATTTCAGAGCTCCTCTCCTGCTCCCTTGAGTTTTCTCTCGAGGTCCTCTTCAGCTCTCCTAAAACTCCTGTCCTCCTTTCTTCTACCTCCTCCCCTGCAACTCCCCAGCTTGCCCTGCCTCATACTCTCCTTCTGAAGCTCCTCTCCAGCTACTCACTTCTACAGCAACATTTCACCTCCTCTTCAGCTCCTGCACTAATTCCTATCCAGCTGGTCTCCACCTGCCCTCCTATTCCCCTTGCTACTCCTCTCGGACTACCTTTTCTCCACCTCTATTGCATCCTTAAAGATCCATTCCTGTTTTCCCTCACATGTGCTCTTGTATCCTCCACGATTCACTCCCTCTGCCTCCTTAAACCTCCGGTTCCCTCTGAAACACCACTCTAGAACGTCTGGTTCTTGAGTTTTGCTCTGTCAGGTTCTAGCAGCTCATTCTGTCTCATGCTCACATTATTCCTTAAAAAAAAAAAAAAAAAAAAAAAAAAAAGAAAAGCTCTTTATTTCGACACCACACACAGACACACACACCTGCGCACACACGAGCACAATAGCACCTGTGCGTGGCAGGGCCGAGCAAATACGTCTGTTCCCAAGACAACAGCAGATAATAGAGTCATTATGCCAGGACAAACAGAGGGCCAGCGCTGCCACTGCGTCCCACCGGAGACACGCTTCCAAAGTTCATGTTTTACAGACAGTTTTTTTTTTTTTTTCTTTTTACTTCTGTCTCGGTTCACTAGGTCAAATCCTTCGGCGGGGGAAACGCGGTGAACCTGTGACGATCAATAAAAGATGTCACTTGAAAATGTCAGAGATTATTACTTTTATAAGTTCACCACTGCCCAATGGATCCTGTAGCGCCGAGTTAATCAGCCCGTCTTTGTTGCCGCGGAGACATGAGGGTGGATATTGGAGCCCCGCCTGACAACTCTTATATTGTTTTCCCATGACAACCAGCGTGATGGGGCAAAATTTCAGCATAAGGGCGCATTGATTAAAGAGGAATTCCATGACATCTATGATCAAGGTAATGCAGCCTAAGGGGCCAGTGTTTATTTCAGCTAGTTCTGAGCCAGAATAGACGGAAAGTGTTGCGCCAGGAAAGGGCATTGGGCGTAAAACTTATGCCAAAATCTATTTTACAATTCAAACCTACAACTTCCATATCGAATTGGCCGATGCCTGGAGCTAACAACGACCTAATTTGGGCCGATAAACCAGAGAGTACCTGTGGAAATTGGACTACTGTGGGTTAACGAAAAAGAGGACGATTGCATGTTCAGAAGCAGAGAGAAGAGGAAAGGCAATACTCCGGGACTGAGGGGAGGGACTCTGAGTGTTGTGACGATGACAGGAAAAGCTAGAGTTGGTTTGACAAGATGCTGAGAAGAAAGGTGGATTGGCTGTTTGTCCAGAAGACCTGGTGGAAAGGTAGCAAGGCACGAAGCCCAGGAGAAGTTTAAAGTTGTTCAACCATGGTATTGACAGGAAGAGAAATGGAGTCAGTTATTCTGAAAGAGGAGGTTGTTAAGAATGTTCTGGAGGTGAAACGTGTCAGGCTGATAAGTGAAGCTAGAAATTGCAAGAGTAATGCTAAATGTTGTTTGAGGCTATGCCCCACAGGTGGGATTTGAGTTAGAGGAGAAGGAGAAATTCTGGTGTGCGGTCGATGAAGAGATGCAGAATTACCCCAGAGATGAGAGAGTGGTGATTGGTGGAGACTTCAATGGGCATGCCGGACCAGAAGAAGGGTCCCGGTTGGTCAGGAAGACCTTCCAGATGACTGGACAACTACAACTAATGGGATCAGTGAGACGGGTAGGAGAGAACTTGCAGTGTCATCTGGAAGGAAAGTAGAGAAGGAGACTTGGTGGTGAAATGAAGAAGCGCAGGAGTATGTAGGGAGACAGAGCTTAGCCAAGAATTAGTGGGACACTGAGGGGACTGAAGGGAGCAGACAGGAGTACCGGGAGATGCAGTGCAAGGGTGAGGTAGAGGTGGCAAAGGCCAAACAAAGGGCGTATGAGGACTTGTATGCCAGTTTGGACAGTAAGAAGGGAGAGAACGATATATGCAGGTTGGCAAAACAGACAGAGATGGGAAGAACGAGCGGCAGGTTCAGATGATAAAGGATAGAGAGGGAAATGTATTGACAGGTGCCAGACGAGTAATGGGAAGATGGAAAGAGTACTTTGAAGAGTTGATGAATGAGGAAGACAAATGAGCAAAAGGGAGAAGGGTGACTATTGTGGACCAAAGACTAGCAGAGTTCAGTTGAGGTGAAGGGAGGAGGGCACTGAAGAGCATGAAGAGGAGAAAAGGCAGTTAGTCCTGATGACTGTCCTGTGGAGGCATGGAAATGTCTGGGAGAGGCAGCAGTAGTTTACGGAGAGATTATTCAACAAGATCTGAGCGTGTAAGAAAATGCCTGAGGAATGAAATAGTACTGTGACTGGCCCAAGAATAAGGGAGATGTGCAGAATTGTGGAGGGGAATAAAGTTGATGTGCCATACAGTGAAGTCATGAGGAAAGACTTGTGGAAACTAGACTGAGAGGAGAAGTCAGCATTTGCAAGCAGCAGTAGGGTTTCATGCCGACAAGGAGTGATCAGGATACAGAATTTGGTTTAAGAATGTTGGTAGAAGAGCACGCAGAAGGTCAAAGGGAGCTGCATTGCACCTTCGTGGATGGAGAAAAAGCATACGACAGGGCGCAGAGAGAGGAACTATGGTACTGTGTGAGGAAGTCTGGAGTGGCAGAGAAGTATGTTAGACTGGTGCAGGACATGTATGCAAGTTGTGAGACCGTGGTGAACTGTGTTCTAGGTGTGACAGAGAAGTTGATGGTGGAAGTGGGACTACATCAGGAGTCAGCTCTTAGCTCCTTCTCGTTTACAGTGTTGAGGAACAGGCTGACAGATGATGCTGGACAGGAATCTCCACTGAACATGTGAGCAGAGGACGTTGTCCTCTGAATCGAGAGCAGAGAGCAGGTGGAGGAAAATCTAGGAGGAGGAGGAGACATGCTCTGGACAGGAGAGGAATGAAGGTTATTCGCAGCAAGACAGAATGTGCCTGAATGAGAGGGACCAATGTGGAACAGTGAGGCTACAGGGAGTGAAGATAAAGAAGGTGGAGGATTTCATGTACTTAGGGTCAACAGTCCACAGCAGTGGAGAATGGAAAAGAGATGGAGAAATGGGTTCAAGCAAGTTGGAACGCCTGAGGGAAAAGTGTCAGGGGTGCTATGTGATAAGAGAATCAGCGAGAATGAAAGGAGAGGTGAACAAGACAGTGGTGAAGTCAGTGATGCTGTATGGTTTGGAGACATTGACAGTGAGGAAAAGACAGGAAGCAGAGCTGGAGGTAGCAGAGATGACGATGTTGAGGAGTGACAAGGATGAATAGGGTCAGGAATGAGTCCGTCAGAGGGCCAGCACATG
>CAAKHD010013435.1:94112-141254 GCA_901007705.1 Fistularia tabacaria | reverse complement strand
CCAGACACCTGCTACTAAATATTCATGTGTTGTGCACTAAAGTGGTCCAAAACGCTCTAACTCGCCGAGATTAACACTTTTTTACAAACATAGCGATAACTTTGGAAGTTGCGGTTGGATTTCAGTCATTTTGAATTACATTGCATAATGTTATACCCCATTTAACATATTTCAGAACCAGAAACATGCTACTAAGCATTCATGTCTTGTGCACCAAAGGTTTCCAAAACGCTCTAACTCGCAGAGATAAACACTTTTTGATAAACATAGCTATAACTTTGGGGTTGCGGCTGGATTTCAGTCATTTTGACATATATTGCATAGTTTTATACCCCATTTAATTTATTTCAGAACCAGAAACCTGCTATTAAGCATTCAGGTGTGTTTCACCAAAATGGTCCAAAACGCTCTAATTTGACGAGATTTACACTTTTTGACAAACATAGCTATAACTTTGGAAGGTGTGGCTGGAAATCAGTCATTTTGGCATATATTGCAAAGTTTTATACCCCATTTAACATATTTCAGAACCAGACACCTGCTACTAAGCATTCATGTGTTGTGCACCAAAGTGGTCAAAAACGCTCTAACTCGCCGAGATAAACACTTTTTGACAAACATAGCTATAACTTTGGAAGTTGCGGCCCAATTTCAGTCATTTTGACATATATTGCATAGTTTTATACCCCATTTGAAATATTTCAGAACCAGACACCTGCTACTAAGCATTCATGTGTTGTTCACCAAAGTGGTCCAAAACGCTCTACCTCGCCGAGATAAACACTTTTTGACAAACATAGCTATAACTTTGAATGTTGCAGCTGGATTTCAGTCATTTTGACATATCTTGCATAGTTTTATACCCCATTTAACATATTTCAGAACCAGACACCTGCTACTAAGCATTCATGTGTTGTGCACCAAAGTGGTCCAAAACGCTCTAACTCGCCGAGATAAACACTTTTTGACAAACATAGCTATAACTTTGGAAGTTGCAGCTGGATTTCAGTCATTTTGACATATAATACATAGTTTTATACCCCATTTATCAATTTTCAGAACCAGACACCTGCTACTAAGAATTCATGTGTTGTGCACCAAAGTGGTCCAAAACGCTCTAACTCGCCGAGATAAACACTTTTTGAAAAACATAGCTATAACTTTGGAAGTTGAAGCTGGATTTAAGTAATTCTGACATATATTGCATAGTTTACACCCTATTTAACATATTTCAGAACCAGACACCTGCTACTAAGCATTCATGTGTTGTGCACCAAAGTGGTCCAAAACGCTCTAACTCGCCGAGATATACACTTTTTGACAAACATAGCTATAACTTTGGAGGTTGCGGCTGGATATCAGTCTTTTTTACATATATTGCATAGTTTTATACCCCATTTAATTTATTTACGAACCAGACACCTGATATTAAGCATTCAGGTGTTGTTCACCAAAATGGTCCAAAACGCTCTAACTCGCAGAGATAAACACTTTTTGAAACACATAGCTCTGTCTTTGGAAGTTGCGCTGGATTTCAGTCATTTTGAAATATATTGCATAGTTTTATACCCCATTTAACATATTTCAGAACCAGACACCTGCTACTAAGCATTCATGTGTTGTTCACCAAAGTGGTCCAAAACGCTCTAACTCGCCGAGATAAACACTTTTTGACAAACATAGCTATAACTTTGGAAGTTGCAGCTGGATTTCAGTCATTTTGACATATATTGCAAAGTTTTATACCGCATTTAACATATTTCAGAACCAGAAACCTGCCACTAAGCGTTCATGTGTTGTGCACCAAAGTTGTCCAAAACTCTCTAACTCGCCGAGATAAACACTTTTTGAAAAACATAGCTATAACTTTGGAAGCTGCAGCTGGATTTCAGTCATTTTGACAGATATTGCATAGTTTTATACCTCATTTAACAATTTTCAGAACCAGACACCTGCTACTAAGCATTCATGTGTTGTGCACCAAAGTGGTCCAAAACGCTCTAACTCGCCGAGATAAACACTTTTTGACAAACATAGCTATAACTTTGGAAGTTGCAGCTGGATTTCAGTCATTCTGACATATATTGCATAGTTTACACCCCATTTAACATATTTCAGAACCAGAAACCTGCTACTAAGCATTCATGTGTTGTGCACCAAAGTTGTCCAAAACGCTCTAACTCGCCAAGATAAACACTTTTCGACAAATATAGCTCCAACTTTGTAAGCTGCTGCTAGATTTCAGTCATTTTGACATATTTTGCATAGTTTTATAACCCATTTAACATATTTCAGAACCAGACACCTGCTACAAAGCATTAATGTAATGTGCACCAAAGTGGTCCAAAACGCTCTAACTCGCCGAGTAAAAAACGTTTTGACCAACATAGCTATAACTTTGGAAGTTGCAGCTGGATTTCAGTCACATGAACATATATTGCATAGTTTTATACCCCATTTAACATATTTCAAAACCAGACATCTGATACTAAGCATTCATGTGTTGTGTTCCAAAGTGGACTGAAACACGCTCATTCGCCGAAATGAACCCTTTTCGACATACATAGCTATAACTTTGGAAGCGGCAGCTGGACTTCAGTCATTTTGACATATATTGCATAGTTTTATACAGCATTTAACATATTTCAGAACCAGAAACCTGCCACTAGGCGTTCATGTGTTGTGCACCAAAGTTGTCCAAAACGCTCTAACTAGCCGAGATAAAAACTTTTTGACAAACATTACTAAAACTTTGGAAGTTGCAGCTTGATTTCAGTCATTATGACAATTATTGCATAGTTTTATACCTCATTTAACATATTTTAGAACTAGACACCTGCTACTAAGCATTCATGTAATGTTCACCAAAGTGGTCCAAAATGCTCTAACTCACAGAGATAACCACTTTTTGACAAATATAGCTATAACTTTGGAAGCTGCAGCTGGATTTCAGTCATTTTGACATATATTTCATAGTTTTATACCACATTTAACATATTTCAGAACCAGACACCTGCTATTAAGCATTCATGTGTTGTGCACCAAAGTGGTCCAAAACGCTCTAACTCTCCGAGACAAACACTTTTTGACAAACATAGCTATGTTCATGGGGGGTGGGGAAGAGCCAACGGCAGAGGTGTTAGAGGGTTAGGCGGTGGGGCATGGGGGCCCAGATCCACCATCAGAACACACAGGGGTTTTGAATCTGTTGAAGAAAAGGTTCAGCTCTGTTGCAAATTCAGGGTCGCCTTTGAATCCAGGTGTGGTTTTCCCACAGCCTGTTATCTTCCTCACCTCCCTCCAAACCTCCTTTGTTTTGCTCTGCTCCATCCTGGACTCAACCTTCTCATTAAAGTTGAGATTTTCCCCCCGCAGCTTCCTCCTCAGTTCCTTCTGGACAGCCCTGAGGGTCTGGTGGTCCTTAGCCATGAGGGTCCTCTTATTCTGGTTGAGAAGGCCTTTAATGTATTTAATAATCCATGGTTTGTTGTTGCTTTCACAACTGACCTTTATGGACGGGACAATGTTGTCCTCACAGACGTTAATGTAGTCTGTTACGCAATGAGAGATGCCCTCGATGTCGTTACCTACGTCCTTTTCAAAAAGTCTCCAGTCGGTGACATCGAAGCACTCCTGTAGTGCCTCCTCTGTGGCTTTGGACCAGTTCTTGGCAGACCTGGTGATGGCCGCCTGCCTCTTCACTATAGGTTTATAGGTGGTGGCCAGGAGTACCAGGTTGTGGTCCGAATTGCCTCGAGGGGGTAGAGGGGAAGAGTTGTCGGCGTCCCTCAAATTGGCATACAGGAGGTCCAGGGTTTTATTTCCTCTCGTTGCACAGTCTACATAGTGGGTGAAGGTTGGGAGAAAGTGAGTGGGAGGGACGTGGTTGAAGTCCCTGCTGATTAAGATTAAGATGAGGGCGCTGGGGTGGCACGTCAGCAGGTCCTGTGAGCTCCACATCGGGGGTGCACACAGAGACCTCACGGTGATATGACCGGGGTTGCACCATTTGCTGTTGACATAGACGGCAAGCCCTCCTCCTCTCCTCTTGCCGCTCTGTCTCCCCCGGTCCGCGCTTATCAGCGTGAAGCCGGTCAGGTCAACGGCGCTTTCCGGAATGTTCACCTATTAGCCATGTCTCAGTGAAGCACATCATGCTTCATTCCCTGTCGACATGCTGGCTGCTGATGAGGGCTGCCAGCTCGTCCGACTTGTTTTGGCAGCGACCTTACTTTCCCTATGATGACCGAGGACAGGAAGGGTTTGCATCTCCTGTCCCTCACTGCCCGCTCTCTCAACTTTGCGCCGGCTGTACAGGAAGTGATTCAACATAGCATATTGAAAAATACTATTTTCCAACTATTTCTGGGGAAAATACAGCTATGGTGGTTGAAAAATGTTTATCTTGCCAAGATGAAGTGTTTTCTAAAAATGTATTAATAACACAGTAACTGTTATGAGCTGGTGTGTGTTCCTAAAATTTGTTACAGCGCAAAAGCGGCTTACATTATATATTTTAGGTTTGTCACTACATGAGATACAGGTGAGGCTACAGCATGACGATGCTTCTGTCTGAAGTCAGACAGAAATATGTCTGTGCATGTTATGATAACAAGGTTGTAATGTTATGTAATAAAGTTGAAACTATGAGTATAATTTTAACACATTTTTTTTTCTTTTCAAAACTTTAAAAAATAAACTCCACCTTTTCAGGGTTACTGATTATATTTATAATCTAAAGTCTATTATTACAGTCCCCCACTCGGTAATTTATGCATGGCAGAGATGGGACTATCTGCCTTAACCCTCACAGAAGACCTGTTTTTCCACCCTCTGACCCACAAATCTAAAACAGAGCATCACAATTATCTCATTTTTCCCGATTAAAAGTTTCCAAAAAATGATTTTCATGATATGACATAGCCATTCAAATTACATAATTAGATTGTGAAATCGCGTTTTCTTGTTTTTTTAAAAGCCCAAAGTCTACATGAAATCCTTTTTCTTTTCAGTAATGCATGTTTATTGATACATTGGTAATTACTACACTACCCACAAATCTTCTGAACGACGTCTGATTGGCGGAGCCTTCTGACAAAGAGGAACTCCAGCTAACATCCTCTCTGCTACATTAGTTGGCTGTTCATTTAAACAAATGTGATGAAAGATCAAGATAAAACAGACGAGAAGTTCAAGGACAATTACGCTAATGTTAGGGATGAAGGGGAAATGTCCATTTTGCAATTGTTTATGGGATCAGCAATTGGAGAAATTGAAATCAATTGAGTTTTATTATTCCTTGCTTTCCTATTTTATTATTCTTGCAGTATGCAATAACATTCCACTGTGACAATTTTTTTTATGCAGTAATCCTTCTTTCCATTTTCAACCCAACAATCTGTCGATAGCACCCTGCCACCACTAAGCCGCCCTCCACTATAGTTTTTTTTTTGTGGTCTGGCTGGAATCTCGGGTATCCCGGCTTCTACCTGCAGGATGAGTTGGTTCCACACTCACCAGGCGCCATATTGAATATATGCTGGTGGTTGCCGGCTGTGCCATGCAAGCGGAACAGCATTTTCAGATGACAATTGCAAGAGGATTGCGGTAGCCAATTCCTAACACTGTTGAAACGATTGCGCTGTCACTATAACTTAACTGACCGAGTCAAAATCTCGGGCAGTGGAGTGCGACGCGTATTGTTTTAGTCGCAATTGAGCGTATTAGCTGTCATGACTACCTTAACTCAGAGGAGTTCGGGCCTGGTGCAGAGACGCACCGAAGCTTCGCGCAACGCCACCGACAAAGACCGCCCGTGCGGCCAGGAGGACCACGAACCACGACGGGAAGAAGAGCAAGACGGTGATGATACCGGGGACTCCAAAGAAACACGTCTGACCCTGATGGAAGAGGTTCTGCTGTTAGGACTGAAGGATCGCGAGGTAAACGTGTAGTAAGACTTTAAAATTGTACAATGAATTGTGGACCCAAAATGATTCGAGGTTCCAAAGCTAAAGTTAGCTTCACTTTGCTAACCCACGTCTCTTTTTGTGTCAGTTAGCGTCATTGTTTGCTAACAATTGAGCTGTAATATAACAATCCTCTTATAACAATAATAATTATACCCAATCACGTTGCTGATTGATGCCTCGAAATGGACTTCTCTGTGGTTTGGGGGCCTTCATATTTTATTCAGTAAGCCGTTTCAGACAACAGTTATCATGACGTCTGTTGCAGTGTTAGTCTATGGAATACAGTTGGTAACATAAACTTAAAATGCTGACCAGGGCTAGTATAATGTTGCGAGGCGAGCTGCATATTGTAAATTTATGTCACAGCCGCTAATTGCAACTTAATTTGGATCATCTGGTCTGTTTTGTTGTCTGAAATAACTAAACATGTGTGTTTGAATTACAGTGTTGAATAATGAAACCCAGATGCTCTTTTGATACTGTTTTGTTCCTTGTTTGTCCCTTGGTTTTTATTAGTGTAGAACATACCTTGTCACTAGACGTACACTACAAATGACATTGTAGCTAAAGCGAAGTACCATATTTTTGCTATAAAACTGTCATGACTGCCATGAAGATTAATATCTTCTGACTCATGTTTGATTTGTGCCATTCACTTCTTACTATTTTTCAGATTTTGTCTCCATTTCCTCAATGAAACTATTAATTAAGTTGAAAAGATTGCTGATAGAGAAGTAAGGCAAGGTCAGAGTGAGCTGCATTATGCCTTTGTAGACCCAGAAAAAAACATATTTCACAGTGCTTAGAGAGAAACTATGGTACTGGATGAACAAGTCTGGAATGGCAGAGAAGTATGTTAGACTGGTGCAGGACATTTATGCGCTATATGCTGTGAGATAGCAGTGAGGTGTGCGGTAGATGTGACAGGGAAGTTGAAGGCGGGGGTGGGACTTCATCAGGGGAGAGCTCTGAGCCCCTTCTTAAGAAAGAAATACACCATTGTCACTGAAATAACTTCAAACGGAAAAAAGTAATAATACATAAAAAGAATAACAAGTTAGATTAGTTATGAATGAATTATTCTAGACTTATTACATAGAAATTGTGGTAATTTAAGAAAACAAAGCAAAACCAATTAATCTGGCCTGGACAAAAGTGATGGTACCCTTAACATCATAGTTTGCTGCACAACCTTTGAGGCAATTACTCCAATCAAGTGATTTCTGTAACTGTCAATGATAATGTTACACCTATTGACAGCTATTTTGGCCCATTCCTTTTTTGAAAAACTCCCCCCTATTGTTGGAAGTTGTTCTGGGTTCCTCAGATCAAAGGAGGTTGGCTACAGTCCCAGTGGCCTTCAACTTTTGAACAATATGTGCAACTGTAGTTACAGGAACATCAAGCTGCTCAGAGATGCACTTATAGACTTTACTTTAAACATTATTGTTTTATTTTCTTTCTAACCTCCTGAGACAACGCTCTCTTTTTCTTTGTGTTGTCCATTTATAACGTGGTACACACCATGAAACGAAACAGCAGAGTGAGTACTTTTCACCCTTTAAATAGGCAGACTGCCGCTGCTAATTTCAGGATACACCTTAGTTTAATACATCCAGATGGTAAAATTAATTTCAGTCTTTTGACAGTTTCATTAGGTTTTTTTTTATGATTCTATTGAACCATGATTATAAAATGTCTTATTTCAGTAGTTAATTTTCTATAAATTATTATTTATTTTTTTATTACTTTTGTCAGATTCAAGTAGTTTCGTATTGATATAGAAATGAAATAGAAATGTCAAGTGAAACTAATTCCCCATTGAAATTTCAGAAATTACTTTTTAAGATATATATTTTCATCCCTTATTGATTCCGTTATGATCAGGGAGACAGGTAGGGTAGTACTTTGTCTTTTGCCTGGAAGGAAAGTAGATACGGAGATCTGGTGGTGGAATGAGGAAGTGCAGGAGTACATATTCTGAGAAAAAGGTTAGCAAAGAAGAAGTGGGACACTAAGGGGATTAAAGAGGAGTACAGGGAGATACAGCACAAGGTGAAGGTAGAAGTGTGTTGATGCCCATTTTTAAGAATATGGGAGATTTGCAGAATTGTGGTAACTGTAGTGCAATAAAAGAGATGAGCCATTCAATGAATTTTGAGAGAGTGTCATGGAAATTAGAGCAGAAGTCTAGAAAAAGTATAAATGTAATATTTTCTCTAAGAAAGTTGATAGAGAAGTACAGAGATCAGAGGGAGCTGTGATTTGCCCTTTAAGAACTAGAAAAAGCATGTGATAGGGTGCAGAGAGAGGAACTATGGTACTGTATGAGGATTCCTTGGATGGCAGAGACAGGTGCATGGGCATGATGCGGGATATGTATGCAACCTGTGAGACAGTGGTGAGGTGTGCTGTAGATGTGACAGAGCAGTTCAAGATGGAGGTGGGACTGCATCAATGATCAGTTCTGAGCCCCTTCTTGTTGCAGTGGTGATGGACAGGCTGATAGATGAGGCTAGACAGGAATCTCCATGGACCATGATGTTTGCAGATGACATTGTGATCTGCAGTGAGAGTAGGCGGGGGAAGATCCAGAGAGATGGAGACATGCCCTATAAGGTAGAGGAATGAAGGTTAGTTGCAGCAAGACAGAATGCACATGTGAATGAGAGGGTCCCAAGTGGGGGTTACAGGGAGTGTAGATTAAGAAAGTGGGGGACTTTAAGTACTTCAGGTCAACACTCCAGAGCTATTGGGAGTGTGGAGAAGAGGTGAAAAAACACATTCAAACAGATTTGAACATCTGGATAAAAAATTCAGGGCTGATAACAGATTATCAGCCAGAATGAAAGGAAAGGTGTTGAAGATGGTGGCGAGACCAGAGATGTTGTAATGTTTAGAGACACTGACATTGAGGAGTAGACAGGAGGCAGAGCTGAAGGCAGCAGAGATGAAGATGTTGAGGTTATTTTTGGGAGTGACTTGGTTAATTTAGACTAGCAATGAGTCCATCAGAGGGACAGCACATTTTATATGTTTTGGAGATATATTCAGAGAGGTTAGACTGAGATGGTTTGAATTGCACAGAGGAGGGCTAGTGAATGTACAGGCACATCTCCAAAAAAATTGAATATCATGAAAAAGTTTTTTGTTTTTTTTTGTCACTTCATTTATAATAACTCATGTACTGTAAAGATTCATGACACATAGACTTAAATATTCAAGCCCTCATATCTTGAAATGTTTATGATTATGTCTTACAGATAGCGAAACATAAAATGCAGTGCCTCTGAGAATTAGAATATTTTGAAAACATTTAAAATTGGAAAGTCATGGGGCCACAATCTAAACAGCTAATTAACCCCAAACACCTGCAAAGGTTTGTAAAGAATGTATGGATAGAATTAGTGATAAAGGGCAGCTCTGGAGGAGTCAACCCTCACTGGAAACAAATCCTGACTTACAACCAGCAATGCAGACCAGGTTCTGGCAATGATCATGCAAGGACCATACAGCCCATATTACAGGGTTTGAAACTCCATATTCCTGGAGCATCCCCCACAAGATTCCTTGCGGGACACAGACTAATACCGTCTCCAGGTCCACAAAACACATGTCGACTGGTTGGGCAAACTCCCATGCACCCTCAAGGACCCTGCCTAGGGTATAGAGCCTTTCCACCGTTCCTTGAGCAGGACAAAAACCACACTGGTCCTCCTGGATCCAAGGTTCAACAACCTGGAGGACTCTCCTCTCCAGCACCCAAAGGTGGCTTTTCCATGGAGGCTGAGGACTGTGATCTTTCTATAGTTGGAGCACACTGTCCAACCACCCTTTTTAAAGAGGGCGATCACCACCCCAGTTTGCCAATCCGGAGGCACTGCCCTTGCCTTCCACGCAATGTTGCAAAGGTGTGTCAACCAGGACAACCTTCCAGCATCCAGAATCTTAAGGAATAGATCTCATCCACCCATGTGGCCCTGCCACTGAGGAGCTTTTTGACTACCTCAACAACTTCAGACCCAGAAATAGGATAGTCCACCCCAAAGACCCCAAAGCTTCCTCATTGGAAAGTCTGTCGTCAGGATTTAGGAGGCCTTGGAAGTGTTCCTTCCACAAGTCCACAAAATCTTGCATCGAGGTCAGTAGCCGGCAATCCCCACTGTACACATTGTAGACGGTGTGCTGTTTCCCCCACCTGAGTCACCAGACAGTGGACCAGAGTCTCCTTGGAGCCCTCCGTTGTTTTCCATGGCCTCATCAAACTCCTCCCACGCGAGTTTTTGCCTCGACAACCACCAAAGCCATGTCCCACCTGGCTTGCCTGTCAGCTGCCTCTGGAGCACAACAGGCCAGGAAGACTCAATAGGACTCCTTCTTCAGCTTGATGGCATCCCTCACCACAAGGGTCCTCCAGAGGTTTCTGGGGTTACCACCTCGACAGGCATGGACTACCTCACGGCAACAGCCCCAGTCTGCCACTGTGACAATGGAGGCAAGGAACATAGCCCACTCTGATGATCAGTTGCCATCTCAGCCCCTCATTTCAACTGAGTGTCTCGAACATGCAGCTTCAAGTCCGATGACACGACCACAAAGTCAATAATTGAACTGCAGCCTAAGGTGTATTGGTGCCAGGTGTAGATGTGTACATCTTTATGTGTTAGTTATGATTAGTCCAAGACTAGCAGAGAAATCTAGTAGCAAAACATTTGGATTGTGGGTACCGTTCCTTCGAATCATGCCCTTCGAGGTCTAGCAGCCCCTCTCGGGATTCCAAAAAGGGTGGGTAGGCTGAACTGCAGTTGGGTGCATAGCCACACATAACAGTCAGAACCCATCCCCCAATCCAAAGGCAGGAGGAGGCTACCCTCTCATCCAAAGGGTTGAAACCCATCAAACAGGCACCCAGTCAGGGGGCAATCAGTATGTTCACACCTGCCCAGGACCTCTCACTGGGGACAACTCCAGAGGAGAAGAGTCCCATCCCTCTCAAGAGGCTTGGTTCCAGAGCCCAAGGTGTGAGTCGAGGTGAGTCCAGCTATATCTAGCTGGAACCTCTAAGCATTGCGCATCAGCTCAGGTTCCTTACCCACCAGAGAAGTAACATTCCATGTTTCTGGCAGCTTCTACAGGCATCATAATGTGTGACATAAACAGTTTTACCATGGGTGAGGTGTTCCTCGAACTGACTAGCTGTCTAAACTGAGCAATTTTGGAAGAAGGGTCTCAGTCAGGGAGGTGACCCAGAACCAGGTAGTCACTCTGTCAGAGTTCCATTGTTCCTCTGTTGGGAGAGGAGAACCTTCCAGAAGGAAGGTTTCTCAGTAGCAATCCACCAGTCCGTCCTGCATGGTGGAGTGGCAAGATGGAAGCTACTCCTCAGTAAAAGGCACATTGCAAGCCCCCTGGAGTTTGCTAAAAAGCACTGAAGGACCTTCAGACCTTGAGAAAAAAAATTGTCTTATCTGAAGACAAAGATTATGTTTGGAGGAAATCTGGCACTGCTCCTCACCTGGCCAATACCATCCCTGCAGTCAAGCATGGTGGTGGCAGCATTATGTTTTTGAGCGTCTGGGAGACTAGTCAAGATTAGTGGGAAAGACTGTGACATCCTAGAGGAAAACCTGCTCCAGGTTGCTCTTGGCTTCAAACTGGTGTAACAGGCCATCTTTCAGCAGGACAGTGACCCTAAGCATACAGCCAAGGAGTGGTATCAAAAGAGTGGCTCCAGGCCAACTCTGTTAATTGCCTTGAGTAGCCCAGACTTGAATCTGACTGAACATCTCAAGAAATTTCTGATAATCTCTGTGCACTAATGCTGCCCATCCAATGTGATGGAGCCTAAGAGTTCTGCAAAGGGGAATGAGCAAAACTGCCTAGTGATAGATGTGCCTAGCTTTTGGCATTATATTCAAGAAGGCTTGGGCCTGTAATTGCTGCCAAAGGAGCATCAACAAATATAGATGAAACCCTGCTCGTAACACAATACTTACACACAGAAAAAGCAGTTTTTGACTTGACACTGTCCTGACCAATCAGGGCACTATAAATTGTATTTATTCCCTTTTTGACTAACTAGGGTTCCAAAATGCCTTTATCATTGTATAGGGCTACACCTCTTTCTGGAACGACTGCATTTCATCTGGTTTGCGAGGTTGCATGCTGATTGAGCTTGCCCTGCGGGGCCGCCTCCAGCTGGAGGCCTGTGGCATGAGAAGGAAAGGACTGCTAGCCAGGAAGGTAGGACTTTTTCTAAGCTGGATCACAAATTATTTTTGCCATTTTCCCTTCTTTGATCCAAAGTGAAACATAAACATCCAATAACAATGCATAACCCCAAACCTAAAAACCATTACACGTAATGGAATGGGATGATACAAATTCATGATACAGTCATGTAATGTTTTGCAAATGGTAGCAATAGCAACACTGTCCAGCAATTCTATGGTTATCAACATATAATATATCGTAAGGTTAATCTATGACTCCTACATTTAATGGAGGAAAAGATGCCTTTTAAATATGCAAAAAATGTGGAATTATGGATTCAAGATAGCAATCTAACAACTGAAATGCAACATTGTTGGACAAAGCTTGCCATCTTTGTTCTATCTTGTCTTAAATCACATGCCAGTACCAGCTTTAATGTCAAAGTTATCACAGGGAATTTGTTTGGATATACACATCTATGCAAAAAGTTTATGTTTTGTTATGGTATATCAAGCAAGAGATTTATTGCAGTGAAAGTTTTGGAATCCCTATTTTTACAACACTACACCCAACATTACCCACATCAATTTTCGTCCCATGCCAGGTTCGTTAGTCATTGTTTACACTTTCATTACACATTTTCCCTCTACATTTTGTGCTGAAATTGGGAATTTCAGGCAAGACAAAACATATTTAATAATATGTTTTTACATGGGGGGTTTACCCAAGCAGAAGAAACACAGACTTTATTTGTAATTTGATTTTCATTTCTCTTTACTTTCAGAGACCCAAGATTTAAGGATGAAAAACTAATCTTTGAGCTTGAAGTTGTTTATGGCTTTGTGCTCTGTTTGAAGATGTGGGGTAGTTACGAGATTAAGACCAAAATGTTCTTGAATGTATACTACATTATTAGCAGTATCATCTTACAATCTCTTTTGCTTTCATATTTGTATCAGTGTAAAACAAAAAAATCTTGTTCACATTGTCAGCACATGATGTCATCATGTCAGAGTTAAGAAGAAAAAGGTTTTGCAACTCTTAAGTAGATGTCTGCATCCAAGAAGTCTTGTTCACAAGAAATTTGGACCCTTAGAGGGGTCACAAAGGCCTTTGAGACAGAAAAAATTAGTCAGTATTACTCTTATCATTGAGATTGTGATCCTTGACTTAATTTATAATTGACATGAAATCTCAGACATGCTGGTCCTCATTAGACTCCTGAAACATAAAAAAACTACTTTTTTCCAATCAGCTGAACAGCTTTTATCAGGCTTGTTAACCAAGTTTCTGTCTTTCTTTTTTGAAATGAGAGAATTGTGTAACATTTGAATCACTTCTTTTTTCTCTGAAATTCTTTCATTATTATTTGAGGTTAAGATTTTCATCTGAAAATAAAAGATAACTGCCAACCTGTTGGAGAAGTAAGCGTAACATTGAACATGTTATTCTTTTTCAGCATTTGTTCTTCGATGTGGCCTGAATGTAATGATCTTTATTTCCTCTGCAGGTGATTTGTAAGTCTGATGCTCCAACTGGGGATGTCCTCCTGGATGAAGCTCTAAAACACATCAAAGACACTCAGCCACCAGAGACTGTGCAGAGCTGGATTGAACTGCTCAGTGGTGAGTTTGCTGTCCTCCCATGCCACAGTTATTCCGTTACTTGAGTCTATTTGCAAAGGGCAATTAATGTACTTTTTATCTACAGATTGTAAACTGGATACATAAATAAACTAACAAACTTCACTCTTGAATTTACTATACATCATGGTCATCTCGACCCTGTTATCTGATGTGCTCATGTGTTATGTTTTTAATGTTAAATGCATTTTTTTTCCTAATTTGACATTCTTTTCATACGTGTCCTCTCCCTGTCTTAAGATTTGCAGAGAATTAAATAGATACACAACTTTGTACTGAAGGGTCTTGGAATGCATCTTCAGTTTAGGCTTGCTGAGGTTCCAAAAAAATGCATTCACTGTACCACTGAAGCTTTTTGTGCACAAAAATGTTTATTCATTCATGTCATTAATTTGATAACGTACACTGTTAAGCCTTAATCTAAATCCCATTGAACATCTGTGGAAGGAGCTGAAACATGCTGTCTGGAGAAAGCACCCTTCAAACCTGAGACCATTGGAGCAGTTTGCTCATGAAGAGTGCTCCAAAATACCTGTTGACAGGTGCAGATGTCTCATTGATTGTTACCGAATTCCCTTTACAGCAGGGCTTGACTTGAAAGGTTGTGCAACAAAATATTAAGTTAAGGGTACCATAAATTTGTTGTCCAGGTCAGTTTCATATGTTCTTTTAATGGTTCTGTAAAACAACGATTCAAAAGCTATGTCTGATTTTCATTGGTTAGTTTTTATCTATTTCTTGTCAGTTTCGAGTTATTTCAGTGACCATTGTGGATCTTTCTTTCATTAACTGAGGGGTTGAGGGGTACCAACAATTTTGTCCACGTGTGTAGGTTTACTCACAAGGTATGCTAATCACAATCATTTGTTTTATGGGGCAGTGTGACTCAGGTGGTTAGGGCAGTCATCATACACGCAAACGTTTCTGGTTTGATTACCAAGCTTTTCCCAGCCTATCCAGGTGTTGTTGAGCAAGACTGAACCCCTGCGCTGCTAAGCTGCCTCCTCATGGTCTATCTATGATGGGTTAAAAGCAGTGGCTGAATTTAGATGTTGGCTTTATGTATAACTGAATGTGACAAAATAAGGGGCATTCTTTCTTTCTTCAGGAGAGACATGGAACCCGCTGAAGCTTCATTATCAGCTACGAAACGTGCGTGAGCGGCTTGCTAAAAATTTGGTGGAAAAGGGGGTCCTGACTACTGAGAAGCAGAACTTCCTGCTTTTTGACATGACCACACACCCTTTGACCAATAACAACATCAAGCAGCGCCTCATCAAGAAGATCCAGGAGGCTGTGTTGGACAAATGGGTTAATGACCCACATAGAATGGACAAGCGGCTGCTGGCACTCATCTTCTTAGCCCATTCTTCAGACGTCCTTGAAAATGCCTTTGCCCCGCTGTTAGATGAACAGTACGACCTGGCCATGAAGAGAGTGAGGCAGCTCCTGGAACTGGAGCCCGAGGGAGAGAGCATGAAGGCCAATACCAATGAGCTGCTGTGGGCAGTTGTTGCTGCTTTCACCAAGTAACTACAAGTAGGCATTGCCTTCAAGTGGCATTGTGAATTGGGGCGACTCAACCTTAACATGGAAACTTACAGACTCGCCCTACCTGAACATTTAGAATGGGCTTTACTCTTGTGTCATCTATGTCCCCTCGATCATTTCTTTAGTTTATTTCCACATACCTTCCCTATCTGTCATTTCATGTTCCCTTTTACTAAAGGTAACAATTCTAATAGGTATGAAAGCATCAACACTGATAAAAGTGATGCTGGAATCGAGATGTCTGTTCATTGTTGCTTTGTTTTAGGTACATTTGCAGCTTTTTTGGAGGTCTGGGAGTGTATGTCTGCGTCAGTGCCTGTTGTGAGTGTGAACCTGTGGTCGCATGCACGAGTTTGTGTCTGTGCAGGTCCTGACATGCCTCGCAATACCTGGAGCAGTGCCGGTTTACCTGTGCAGGGCAGTGGTCCTGACAACTCTGCCTTAAACCAAGTGGGGATACGACCTGTTTGAATTGTCAAGACATTCATATCACGTTCTGAGAGATAAAGTGAAATTGAACTGGCTGAAGTTCACTGAATTCATTTCCCAACTTCAAGTCAAACACCCATTTCACACAGTGTTTTTCTAGCCAGGAAAAATTCTTCTTGATTTCAGTGCAAATGTCTATGAGTACATGTTGGTTGAACAGATGGTTTAAAATACTGATGTTTTGGGCTGTATAAGACACGGTATCAATGTTCTGATAACATTTTGGAGATTTCTTTTTCTCATCAAAAATAGGAATATAACAGTTTTTAGGGTCTCATTTTCCACTGTTCCATACTTCAGTGTTATAGGAAGATGCCATGAGTAAATAATTAATTACTCTGAAAGTGGTATGAAATTTCACAGTAGTTAGCACTAAATTGCCCGATATCCATCAAGAAATTACCAAAAGCAATATTTTCATTGGAAGATTTTACATGCTTTTATCAGTATTGAAATAAAAATGGAATCCAACTAACAATTATGCTCGAAACCGTTTTATTACTTTGGTGTAAATCTGGTGTGATTAAAAAAAATCCAATAGTGTATTATCTGTCAGCATTGAAGAAGTGTCTTTTGACAGTTTTGTATTTAAATCCATCATTGATATTTATACAATAGGGGACAAGAGGTTGGCACTCTGGTTTTGTGTAAACAAAGTATCAGTGGTGGGATTCTTTTTTTGACGCTGTGTAAAAGACGCAGTTGTCTCTCACCTTTTCTTCAATCATGTACATGCACGTGTGAACGAGAGCGAGTCCACTCCCCTGTATATCCAAAATTCAGGAGTTTATTGCTGTGAACCAACATTCCACCTTTTAGTGTTTTAGAGAAAAATGCTTGTTATTATGAAATCTATGTAGAAAGAAGATCCTGTGGAGACCAACAGGAAGGTGTTACAAAATCTTCCGAAACGTAACTTAGTTGTTGCTCATAATAATAATAATAATAATAATAATAGAGCAGTCCACTGATTAAGGATTGGAAAAGTGACATTCCCATCTCTTTCTAATTTTTGCATTTTTAGTATTTTTTAAATTCACAATTCTACAAGAATCGGTTATTGACCACTCCATTTAGCTGTAACCCAGTTTATTTTCTTTGACACATGGACACACATTTTTTTTGTTTCCATTTTTTGCTTCATAACTAACCTTGACTAACCATAACTAACATTTAGTGTCATAAAAAAACTCAGGAAACCAGGAAAATGCAGAAACTTATTTTTCCCCTGGCTGCATTTAGGAACAAAACCACTCAGCCTTGGGGTCTGACACTTTTTGGACTAAATGTACAGAAAATCAAGTCTGTAACAGGCAACGTAATTATGTTCACAGTTGCAAGATGTTTGTATGTCAGTCCCTTGGATTTACCTGGACCTCTGCATAAATTTGTCATTAAATGCTTTGATTCTTCATCCAAGTCACAACAATTGACAAACACATTGTAGAAATATAAACAGAGATGTTTGCATATACCAGAGAGTTCTGTAAGTCTTTACCTAATACTCTGGGGTTCTTTTTCACCTCAATAATTCTGCTCTGTGCTCTTGCAGCCATCTTTACAGGATGACCACTCCTAGGGAGAGTAGCCATAGTGCAGAACTTTTTCTATTTAGATACTATTTGTTTTACCCTGGACTGGTGGCCATCAAGGGTTTTAGAAATGCATTTGTAACTCCTATCCTTATACAAGTCATCCATTCTTCATTGCAGGTCTTTGGAGCGAGGAATGGTTCAAATCAGGCTGTCCTCTTGAGAATAGCACACTCAAAACTGCTGTGTGGTTTGTTATAGGGCAGGGCAACTTTAACCAACACCAGGTTGGCTGACTCAGAATAGCTCTTGGAGAATTAACCTCAGGGTTTACATTAGTTTCCCGCCCTGGACACACCACTGAAAGATGTGTTCAATAAAAATGTGAAAATAAACAATTGCTTGCATGGCATTTGTTTAAGCAGAATGTGTTTATCTATTGTGACTCAAATGAAGATTTCATCACATAAATCAAATGTTTGCAGAAATCAGGCTAGTACCAAGAGGTTCACATACTTTTTCTTGCAACTGAATGTCAATTTTTTCTTAGGATTTCAGGCTCTCCTGTATTGGGGTGGTTTCAGATGGATTCCACTTAAGTCAAACATATTGTCAAATCCTGTGGTGGAAAGGCCAGAATTAACCATTACCAGAATGACTGAGAACATCCAACGATATTTTAAATCATAAATGTTTACGTTTCAAGGCTACTTTTTTAAACTGATAGAAAAATACTTAGAACGTAAAAGACGAAAGGTTGTATGACAATTAAGTGGCTACTTTATTCGGAAATTGTAACAGTTGCTAATAGACTTTCTGAAAGTAGTCTAAAAAGTTATCACTTCATCGCCAGGACAACTATCAAACGGCTTTGTTTTTGCAAAATGTTTCCATGGCATGCATTGCCCCCTTGCATGGACAATGAAAAAATGAATTGAAAAGTAGGAATATATTCAAAAAAGAATACATCTTGTCCATGATACCCCCTAAGCTTCATGTTGTGATGTCCATTTGGACCAGCTTCACCTGCTTTATTTGTTCGGCACTGCAGATACTGTGACGGCCGCTGCTGTCTGGTTACATGGCTTAGCACACAGATGGGGAGTTTGAAAGGTAAGCGCAATTTAGCCGTGGGGAAACAAGGGCCTGGGGCATACATTTTTTACCAGGTCAGGCAGTTTAGAGAAAAACTGAAAAGCAAGGAAAATATAGCCATTACAGAATTGTAAACTGCCCATGCCAGTGGCACTGATACGAACCCATACCATCAGAGATGCAGGCTTTTAAACTGTCTTTCTATAACAAGCTCGATGTTCCCTCTCCTTTGTACACAGGACATTTTGTCCATGGTTTCCGACAAGTATTTTAATTAACCTGGCCACAGAACAGAACCATTATGTCCCAAGACCATTTTGAATTAACTTTGGCCTGGAGAAGACAGGCACATGTCTAGATTGCGTTCACATGTGGCTTCTTTGCATGGTACAGCTCTAACATGCATTTATGGTTTGCATGGTGAACAGTATTTTCTGGAACTGTTCTTACTGTATGCAGTGATTTTCAGCAGAGAAACTTGCCTGTTTTTAATGCAGGGCCCGAAGATTATGAGCATACAGTTTTGACCTTCAACCTTTTCTTTGCACACCGATTCCTCCTAATTCTCTTGAGTCTTTTGATATTATTGACTGATACATATGATCAGAGATCTTCAAAGTCTTTGCAATTTTACACTGAGGAACATTTTTCTGGAATTGTTTCAAGATTTTTAGTTGCAGTTTGTCACAAACTGGTGAACCTCTGCCTATGTTGACATCTGAGAGGCCCCTCCTTTCCGAAATCTTCATTCAATACCGAGTAGTGTTACTCAAATATGCCAGTTAACGTGATTAGTTGTCAAATGCTCCCCCAGTTGTATTCTATGCCAATTACTTTTCGTGCCTTTTGTTCCTCCATTTTTTGAGACCTATGGATGCCATCAAATTCAACATGAGACCGTATTTTTCATGAAATTGTAAAATGTCTGTTTCACCATCTGATGTTTTATGTTGTATAGGAAATTGTATTTTTGACAGTTATAATTATTTGCATTTTATTTTTATTTACATTTAATGCATTGTCCCAACTTTTTGGGAATTGCGATTGTCCCTGAAACTGGCCAAAGTAAAAGTCAACATTTTGGGTGTTGGAGATGTAAAAAAAAAATAATCTAGAACTGCATTGAAACCAGAATCTGTGAAATTTTACTTACAAATAAATTGCCAAAATAACAATATCAAGTGACTTAAAATCCATGCAAAAATATGCAACTTAAAGATCAAACATACATTATATGCTTCCTCGTATGACTATATTTCTGAATTTCTGAATCTAAATTCCCGCATCAGAAACTGTAGGGTAAAATTTTAAATACATGTTTGTTTTGCCCGCTTTAAAGAAAAAAACATTAATCGAATAAACCTATACATTCTACTAAATTCACGTGGCTGTGACCATTACAATAATTTGCTTTTTTTTTTTGTTCTGCTTGATTAAATGTTTAATTTCCCTGATTATGCCATTTCTTATTCACCAATCCTTTGCAAACTTTCAAAGTAAGCAAAGGGATATTTACACCTTTTTCCCTGGATTTTTAATAATTTATTGTACATTCTTTAAAAAATGAATTTTCTGAATCAATGGGATATTTAGCAAATTATGACAAGTACAGTCATTTCTGGATTGGAGTTCTCAGAAAATATTTTTTAAATAACACCCATCCATTTCATCCATCTTTGACTGCTTATCTGGAAAGAAGTTGCAGGGGCAGCAGTCTAAGCAGAGAGGCCCCGACTTCCCTCCCTTGGCCAATATATCAAACTGCTCCAGGCGAAGCCCAAGGCATTCCCAAGCCAGTTTAGAGACATAGTCCCTCCAGTGTTTCCTGGGTCTTCCCCGGGGCCTCCTACCAGTGGGACATGCCTGGAGCACCCAACTAAGAAAGCGTCTCAGAGGCATCTTCTCTGAGCCCCTCCTGTATTATTATGCATCTCATTTCTCACCTATCTTTCAGGAAGGGCCCAGACACCCTGCTGAGGGAACTTATTTCGGCTCCTTGTATTCATGATCTGGTACTATCGGTCACTATCCTAAGCTTTTGACCATATGTGAGGGTTCACATTCAGCTGCAAACCACTCCAGTTAGAGTTGGAGATCACGGTCTTACCAAGCCAACAGAACCACACCAAATACAACCCTGAGGCCACCTAACTGGATTCCCTCAACACCCTGGCCACACCTGGAACTTCTCTCCATAAAGGCTATGAAAAGAATCTATTGCAGGCTTCACGGAGTCCAACCTTAACAAGAAAGGAATTTGACTTACTCTCAGCAATGAGAACTAAGCTCTGATATTGACCATACAAGGACTGAATTGCCTGTATCAAGGGGTCCGGTGTCCCGTTATTCCTGAGCAACCCGCAGAGGAATCCCTGGGAAACATGGTCAAATGCCTTTTCCAAGGCTACACAGCACATGTAGACCGGATGGATGAACTCCCATTGAGTGGAGTGAGAGTATAAGTGCTGAGGTTGTAGAGCTGGCCAGAACAGTCTGTTAGACCAGGGTGAAAACCAAACTGCTTCCCACGAATGAGGTTCAACCATCTAAAAGACCCTCCTCAAAAAAACCTGATAGGACCTCTTCAACTTAACCGCATCCCTCACCCATGAGTGTCTTCTAATGAGTACTGGGCTTACTGTCACAAGACACCAATCACCTTTCTGCCAGAGCTCCGGTTGGCCACCTCAACAATGGAGGATGGAACATGGCCCACTCCGACTCAATGTCTCCTGCCTTCCTGCCAGGTCTCACCGGCATCCTCCACATCATTGGAGCAAACTCATGAAGTCCCCCAGCAGAATGAGGAGGTCCCTGGCAGGAGTGCTCTACAGCGACCCCTCCAAGGATTCTAGATGGGTGGGTTCTCTGAGGGGCTGTTTGATCTGACAATAATCCCATCCTGTCCCCCCAACTGATGGTGGATGGATGTTACTCTATTGTCCACCTTTAAGTTTTATGTGTAATGCTTGCCCTGACAGAACATTGATAGCCGGATACACGATGGACCCCTGGGGAAGTGGAGGATCGTGTGCCAAAGTCAATCCTTTCCGTGGAGGACGCTGAAGACATCCTGCATAATTGGAATTATGATAACAGGTATGCTGCTGTTTGGAGCTAACAGTTTCCTGATACATCGCAAATTTTGGTGGAATGTGCATGGCTGTCAACACTCAGACTCAAATGATAGGTGAGCACTGTAGTAGGCAGGATAGATGTTTTTTTGAGAATGGATGCCAACTTGGAGAAGTTGACAGCTCAGCTCAATGGAATTGTCCACTTAATTTGGACAATTGGATCAATACACTGGGGAGAACCAGAAAGACTTCAGGCAGATGTAAAATTAGAGTGTCGGCCTGAACCTTGAACAATTGTTACCTCCATTGGCTCCCCGAAGCCAGCCCTGGAAGGCTGGCATCTCTACACTCTCCTGGATGTTATGCAGACAAGATGCTCCCCCCCATCCCCGTCCACCTGCCAACTTTGTCTCTGTATCACAACTCTCTTAGGTCGTCTCCACGGCCACAGCCATGTCTTTGTCATCACTATCAAGCACCATTGACAATTTGGGAGGACTGAAAGGAGATTGAAGTCCGCGGGCTCGCACATACACATATGAAGACACATAATGCACCCCCCCCTCAACTCCACATCTTGGCTCTCACTCCCTCTCCTCCCCCTCATAGCAGAGCAGCATTTGGAGCCTAGTGCAAGTGCCTCTGTTGGGCAGCGTCCATGGCCTCCAGTGTCTGTGCTGCAACACCTGGCCATCCCCACCTCAACACCCTCCTCCCTCCCACACGTGCAAGTCTTGAGTACTGTTGTAATATCTGACCTGGAATGTCTTATTATGTTGCTTATGTGTTGAGGTGTTTTTCTCGTAATCCTACACTGCACCCCCCTACAGGAGCCTAGTTTGGGAGTGGCTTTTTTTCTTTCTCCTTCCCTCTTCTCCTCCCTCTTTCCTCTTTTCTTACACAACATGGAACCCTCCGTGGCAGACATGTTTGTTTGCTCCGCAGTTGCATGCCGGCCAAATACACTGTGGACAGCAAAGTGAGAATTTCACTGTTCAGGGAAACATATGACCATTAACGCTTTGAATCATGAAACTTTATGCAACAAAGCCAGTCCTCATGCTAGATTGATCACACAGAAACATGTTAAATGTAAAATTACCTCCAACTTCTTTGTTAAACTTACTTTAATTAATTTAATGCATGATTGTGGACTCACAGATATTGTGTTGTATGTATAACTGACTGTGATGATAATGGGCTTTCTTCTTCTTATAGGTTCAGTGAGCCTTTCGAATCAACCAACTGCACCTGTGAGTCCAAATCAGTCATGCTACAGCAAACACACCTTAACAACAAAATGAAACACTGCCAAGGTTCCAATGCATTCTGGAAACCTTGGCAAATGTTTAACCAATTTTCCAATCAATGGAAAAGATGGTAATGAGGGGGAAAAATTCAAATATCCTTGAAAAGTTCAAGTTGTCCAGGGTAATTATTTCTCCTCACACTGCTTCTCACTACGTAGTGAGCGAATGCGGTATCAGTCTTTTTATTTTTATTTTGTAACTTTAAAACATGGGCAGTACGGTTGCGCAGTGGTTAGCGCTTTGGCCTCACAACACAAAGGACCCTGGTTCAATTTCGACAAGTGTGGAGTTTGCATGTTTCCACTGCTTTTCCCACAGTCCACAAACATGGAGCAGGTTAATTGGGAAAATTGCCCCGAATGAGTGAGTGAATGGTTGTGTTTGACTGGTGACTAGTCCAGAGTCTCTTTCATCTCACCCGATGAAAACTGTGACCCTGAGTGCAGGATAAGCGGCAGATGATGAATGGATGGACTTTAAAACATGATAAAAGCACACTCATCAAATATGAGAGGATAAAATAATAAATGGTTATTTGAGCCTCAGACTCTACATATTTTAATCCAACCTTTGGGGGCATAACATAGAAGCAGAAAAATGTGCATAATGCAATGTACAAGTGTAGGAAAAAAAAACTTCTGTAACTAATGGTGGGACAGGATCATCTCTTAGTGCATGACTTGATGTCATGTCTGTCAAACTACAGCAGCTGAAAATGTCTCGGAAAATAATTGAAAGAAAAGAGTATGGATCCTTCAAAATATTCCCCAAAGTGCTTAAAATCTTTGAACGTCATAAATTTGTTTTCTTTGACTCTCCTGTAGAGATAAGGTGAGAATTTCAGCCATCCGGGAGGAACTCGGAGTAGAGTCGCTATTCCTCCGCATAGACAGGAGTCAGATGAGGTGGCTCGGGCATTTGGTAAGGATGGCCGCTTCCTGGACGCCTCCCAGGAGAGGTATTCAGGGCAAGTCCATCTAGGAAGAGGCCACGGGGACGACCCAGGACATGCTGGAGAGACTATGTCTCCAGGCTGGCCTGGGAGCGCCTAGGGGTCCCCCCCGAAGAGCTGGACCATGTGGCCGGGGAGTTGGAAGTCTGGGCCTCCCTGCTGCTGCCCCTGCGACCCGATTACAGAAAAGCAGCAGAAGATGGATGGATGGATGGATGACTGAGTAACTCCCACAAGGTTGTAATCCCTGATCCCCTTGCCTTTTAGTCTGTACAATTAAACATTCTGAACTCCTTTTAGCACTATACAGTGTATACAGTGCTTCAGCATATCTTCACAAATACGTTAAATCATTTGTCAGATGCAGAACACAAAAAAAACTGAGTTGGTCCAAAATTTAAAGTATTCTGTCACCATTGCACTGCTCTGACCTTTTGAAAAAATCATTTTAATTGTTACAACTGTTCTACCGTATTATTATATGATTTATATGTGTTTTTTTATGCTTTTCTGGTCATTTCTTTTAAATATTTATCATTTCCCTGCTGGTGTTCGAGTTACTTGTTAATACTCAAATAGCATCCAGCTAAATGATGTTATGTGGAAACTGAGTTTAAAAGTGTGTATCCCATTTCTTGACAGCCACTTTTCTATTTCTGTGTTGAATGATGAGCCTTTACATGTGTCATCGGTTTCCCTTGACATTCAATTCATCTCTCAGTCGGTTGAGGTAATTGAGGTCTGGGTATACATAGCTGCGCAAACAGGGAGGAAGGGTAATGTACTCTTTTCATTTATCTACCTACCCGTCCCTCTGTCCGTCTGTCTGTCTGTCTGTCCGTTCATTCGTCTGCCTGCCTGCTCGCCCATCCATCCATCCATCCGTCTATCTATCTATCTATCTATCTATCTATCTATCTATCTATCTATCTATCTATCTATCTATCTATCTATCTATCTATCTATCTATCTATCTATCTATCTATCTATCTATCTATCTATCTATCAAATTTGAGATTGAGTGTGATGGTTCTGTGCAGGATCCTAGCTTTTACAAAAATGTAAAACCCAAAACCCCATATCTTCTCCAATTCCTCCTTGAGGCCCAAATTTTTTTCCCAGGTTGTAATGCTCTTGCTAATGTTGCTGTCACCGTGGATCCCTATATCAACCACTATGGCTGTCTTGTGCTGCTTGACCAACAAAACTATGTCCAATAAGCTAAACTAAAACAAAGAAAACGAAATCCATTATTTCAAAACATATTTCAAATGAAGATTTTTTTTTTTGTGGAGCCAGGTCTGTTCTTTGTATTATTAGAGTTTAATTTCAGTAGAAAGTAAGGAAAGTAAGAAAGTAAAGAAAGTAAGGTCAGTTCCTCTAAAATGCCAGATATATAATATCAGTCTAATGTATTTTGCTATTTACTACCAGTCAGTGCCATCATCTTCTCCAAAGGTTATGTATAGCATCATCAGTAGGAAATATTAGTTTGCAGCATTATGTCAACAAATGTATACCATTATTTATCTTCTTCTTCTTCTTCTTTTCATTTCGGCTTTTTCCTTCAGGGGTCGCCACAGCGAATCAACCTTCTCCATCTAACCCGATTCTCTGTATCCTCTGCTCTCACACCAACTAATTTCATATCCTCTCTCATTACATCCATAAATCTTCTCCTCGGTCTTCCCCTAGACCTCTTGCCTGGCAGCTATAATTCCAGCATCCATCTGCCGATGTATTCACTATCCCTCCTCTGTACATGACCGAACCATCTCAGCCTGGCTTCTCTGACCTTCTCTCCAAAACATCTAGCATGTGCTGTCCCTCTGATGGACTCATTCCTGATCCTATCCATCCTCGTCACTCCCAAAGAGAACCTCAACATCTTCATCTCTGTGACTTCCAGCTCTGCCTCCTGTCTTTTCATCAGTCACTGTTTCTTGACCATACAGCATCGCTAGCCTCACCACTGTCTTGTACACCTTTCCTTTCATTATCGCTGATAGTCTTCTATCGCATCGTACTCCTGACACTTTTCTCAACCCATTCCGACCTGCTTGAACCCGTTTCTTTACCTCTGTTCCACACACTCAGTTTTTCTGGACTTTTGACCCTAAGTACTTGAAATCCTCCAACTTCCTGATCTCCCTGTAGCCTCACCATTCCTACCGGGCTCCTCTCATTGACACACATATATTCTGTCTTGCTGCGACTAACTTTAATTCCTTTCCAGAGCATACCTCCACCTCTCAAGCTTGTCCTCCAACCTGTTCCCTGCTGTCACTGCAGATCACATTGTCACCTGCAAAAATCATGGTCCATGGAGATTCCTGTCTAACCTCATCTGTCAGCCTGTCCATCACCACTGCAAACAAGAAAGGGGTCAGAGCTGATCCCTGATGAAGTCCCAACTCCACCTTGAACTTCTCTGTTACATCTACAGTACACCACACCTCTGTTTATCAGTCAGCATACATGTCCTGCACCAGTCGAACATACTTCTCTGAACCCTATGTTCCTCTCTTTTCTGGAAAAAAAGTATCCACGACAGTCATTTCCATCCTTTTTGCAAAGTGTACCACTATCTGTCCCTCAGCGCTCCTATCCTGGATACCAAACCTGCCTATCACTTCTTCATCACCTCTATTTCCTGCACCAACATGTCCATTGAAGTCTGCATCAGTTACCACTCTCTCATCTCTGAGTATATTTGGCTTCACTTCATCCAGCTCATTCCAGAACTCCTCCGTCTCCTCTAACTGACATCCCACCTTTGGGGCATAGCCACTAATAACCTTGAGCATCATATCTTCAATTTCCAGTTTCAGACTCATAAGTCTATCTGACATTCTTTTCACCTCCAGAACATTTCTAACAATCTCCTCCTTCAAGATAATTCCTATTCCATATCTCTTCCTGTCAGTACCATGATAGTATAACTTAGAACCTGCTTTTAAGCTTCTAGCTTACTACCTTTCCACCTGGTCTCCTGGACACACAGTGTGTCCAGCTTCCTCCTCTGCATCATGTCAACCAACTCTCTACCTCTTCCTGTCATCGTCCTAATATTCAAATCCCGACACTCAGTCCTAGACTCGTGCTTTTCCTCTTCTCACTTTGCTTCCGAAAATGCCTTCCTTCTCTTCGACCTACAGTAGCCCAATTTCCAATGGTACCCTGTCGGTTATCGGCACAAATGGCAGTCATTGTTAACCCGGGCCTCAACCGATCCGGTATGAGATTCTTAGGTTCAATTTGCATATTTGGTTTGGGCAGAAGTTTTATGCCTCCCAAGACTCCTTTGGCCACTATTTATTTCCCAATGTAAACAGTTGCAGGGCTCGAACGGAACGCCCAATGTAAACAGTTGCGGGGCTCGAACGGAACGCTCAGCCAGTTCCTGTGTAGGTGGCTCGGCCCACCAAGGAGCCTCAGCACAATTGCCCTGTATGGCCATCCCAACAAGCTTCAGATCCCACTCACTATGCTGCTCTACAGGGACTCTGCGGACAATAGAGTCTCTATATGTGGAGGGCCCGGGAGGCAGTGGAGCAGGCAGAAGCGAGGCTGAGACATGGCGACCCGGTATGCCCGGTGGCTGTCAGTTGACTGGGGCTAGGGAGCCAGACAAGAACCCAGTTTGACAATGCACAGGGGAAGGATGCGCCGGCGGATCCAGGAAGGGATCCGTGCAGAGGTGGAGGAGGAGCAGTATTTCAAGTTAATGGCGATGTGTCATGGATCAAATGGGACCTCGCAACAGCAACCATAGAGGCCTCAAATACTCTGAGTACCCCAGGTGGCTTGCTTGCCTTGGTATGTGGCTGGCAGCTGCGCGTGGACCTTGGGAGACAGATGAAGTTCCCTGAGCACATCACCAGATCTGCACACAGGCCGGAAATAGTCTGACTAATCTTGGCATTGGTGCTCTCTGAACTCAGAGTCCCCTGGGAGGAAGGAGGCCAGTGAGCTGAAGAGGGTGAAGTACACACTCCATGTGATGATGTTGTACTTGCTGCTGATGGTGGACCAACCCACAGTGAAAATGAGTCTCTTGTCAAAGATTTGCCTGAGCAGCTTGACAAGTATCCCCTCTTTGGAATCTGGCAGGTAGGCAATGCTGTACAAGCCTTTGTAAAGTTGGGATGCTCCTCCTGAGAAAAAGAAAGGCAAAATGCATTTGGACAATAGCATAATTTTAATATCAATTTTATTTCGTTTTATGGAGTTTCTCTAGTTTATTATTGCATTGATGGACATTCTAAAGATTGATACCATTGGATAGATTGTTATTGTATCACACTTGACTGCAAGATATTTAACATCTATTTGGAAACATGGTTGATTTTGTATCAGAATGTGGATTACATTGAGTCAGCCAAGGATCCCCATTTGTTGTTGGTTGATCTTGACATGACCACTGAAGGAATTCCTTTAGTCTAGCAACGTGCTTGAAAGGCCCAGTTGCACAGATGTAGTGCTTTGTGTTTTTGAAAAGTATATCTGGGAATCTTCTCAGACGCAATTCTCTGGTAGAATGTGATCAACCTTTGTCTGACAAACTCAACAGGAATGTGATTTGAGAGATGGCCATGCTTGACCATCTTGACCCGGACTCTGCTGTTGGGATTGTTGTGCAGAGTTCTGTAGTCATTCTCTGTAACAAGGTAAAAACCATTCCCTTGAATTCTCTTAACTACTCCTTCATGTTTTATATTATTTTATATTGTTCATGATATCCACGGACCTCTCCCTCAACTGGACCTGAGGTGAACACATTGCTTCCTGCGCACAGGTAAAGTATGGACATCCCAGACAATATTTTCACGGACCAACCTCTAAGGTGTGGCAGATGAATACAATAAAAATAAAATGATACGACCGGCATAAAAACTGGTATTTTCGAAATATCATAATTAATGTGAATCCACTGTATAAGCAACTTCATTAGCAGCGTCCTCGTGACATCGCGCCTACATCATAACATGACAAATTACCTCAAAGCCCCACACTTTCTGGTCGTAATGGTGAAGGTTAAACATACCTTCAACATAAGATACACCGCAAGAACAAATATAAAGTGCATGAGAAATACAACTCACCGTAACATTAAATCAGTGGGAGCCTTGAGCTTGTTTCTCTGCAATGAGATGGTCCCATCGAGAGGTAATGGGAGACAATGACACCAGAAGTGTGTTGCTCATATCCAGTCTGCTTTGTAATTTTGTTTGCAATAAAGCCTTATATCAAGTAGGACACCTGGTATTGCCTGTTAAATGCAGTATCACTAAGTATGTTTTCCCTTTATTTCCATCAAAGACCATTATAAACTAAAAGAATCAAATGATTAAATAGATGCATTATATCTTCATGTTCTCCACTTGTTGACATACAAGAAATCAAAATTGTGTTCTTGTTTTATTTTACTTACTCTCAATATCATTTAATATCAATAACATTTTAAAGGCTTGTTATACTGGAAATAGTTACTGATGTACCTAACTCTTTCAAAACCATTATAAAAAGAAATAATAGTTCAAAGGCAACAGAAACAATATATTATCTCGCCCTCAGGGTTGTAGGGTGCTGGAGCCTGCCCCAATGATCATTGGGTGGAGGGTAAGGTACTCCCTAGACTGGTCGCAAGTCAATTCCAGGGCCAGATATAAAGACAAACAACCATACAACTTTCTCATTCACACGGCTGGGTAATTTTAAAAGTTTCTAGTTAACCTTTTGCATGTTTTTGGATTGTGGGAGGAAACCGTCAGCGTCAGCAGTGATACAGACTCTGAACCAGTCTGTCCTGGTGCAGAAGGAGCTGAGCAAAAAGGTAAATTTACCAATCAATCTACGTTCCTACCCTCACCTATGGTCATGAGCTGTGGGTTGTGACTGAACGAAAAAGGGCTGTGGCTCTGAGCAGCTGAAATTAGCTTTCTCCGTAGGGTATCTTGGCTCTCCCTTACAGGTAGGGTAAGGAGTTCGGCCATCCAGGAAGTTTCCAGAGTAGAGTCGCTGCCCCATTACGTGGAGAGGAGTCAGATGAGGTGGCTTGGACATCTGGTTGGGATGCCTCCTGGACGACTCTCTAGTGAAGTGCCAGGGCATGTCCAACCGGGAGGAGGCACCGGGTAAGACCCAGGACACACTGGAGGGACTGTGTCTCAAGGATGGCACGGAAATGCCTCGGAACCCTGGAAGAGCTGGACCAAGTGGCTGAGGAGAGGGAAGTCTGGGCCTCTCTGCTACGACTGCTTGCACCGCAACCTGTTCCCATATAAACAGTTGACGATGGATGGATGGATGAGAGGAAACCGGAGAATGCAGAGGAACTCCACGCGGACACGCACAGAACATGCAAACCCCACAAAGAAGTATGAAGTGCCCATCTCCATGATGTCCAGTTCCTCGAAAATGTGTAACACCGCTTATGATATCACACAAGGAAACCCAACTGTTACTGTTTATTTTCACTTTTACACCAAATTGTATGGTATTAGTGCAAGCTTTTAGTTGCTTCTAGTGGTGGAAAAAGTCACAACAAATAACCTTGTACCCACTTGTCGGCCTACTTTCAGTCATGAATAATAACATTTCTTGATTGAGTGATTTTCATTAAAATATCAAGGTGTAGCCTTTCATTGCCTCGCTGATGCAATGTTAAAATCGTAAAATTTAAATGCAATGAATACATTTTTAGAGAAAAAAGGATTGCATTTCAAATGTAACTATTAGGTCACTGATCTTGATTTTAGAATTACCTGACAATCATCATCAGCAGCAGCAGCAAACAACAACAGCAACAACAGATTTGGTGTAGAATTATCTGTCATCCATACCCTCACTTCAACTTTTGGAAACAAGAAAGCACAGAATGAATAGTGCAGTGATATTTTCAAGAAAATTGAAAAAAATTGCCCAACGAGCAAAATATCAGGAAATCCCCCCCAAATTTCTATATTTCTAAAATACAAGAAAACAGTATGTGTGGGTCAGATTTGGGATCTAACCGAGGAGTCATCAATTTATTTAAAAAATGCTATAATAAAACAAAGAAACTGAAGTAATTTCATGAAAATCATTCCAATTTATCGGATTACATCAGAAGGCACTTCCCCTAGTGTGGAACAGTCATCACACTCAGTGAAAGCGGGCCCGATATGGGGTTTGAGTCATCATTAGTTTTCTTGGTGGTCGATTGAGCAGACATTGAGAGAAAAAAAAGGAAGTTTTTGGTTCCTGCATCCTATAAATCATATTAAGAACAACATTTTTTACAAACACATCGACACTTCTCAGAAGCTCAGACCGTATCTAAATAAATTTCAGTCTCACTCATCTGACAGCTTTATGATTCAATTAAAGTTGACCTAAACTTTCCCAGATCTCAAGCAATACTACAAATCATAAATATATTAAACAAGAACATTGATGCAACATGAATGTTTGAGAGAAACCACATTCCCACAATTGCTGATGGTTATTGATTACCGAATAGTAACCACATTGTTCCAAATTGCTATGGAATTTCTTTTGAACTACACATGTAATAAATACATTAAATGAACACAATGGCATTGAAAAAAAGACTGAAACAGAGCTGGAGGTAGCAGAGATGAAGATGTTCATTGAATGACATTGACATTGAAGGTAATGTCAGAAAGCTCTGACTAATTTGGTTTGGACATGTGCAGTGGAGGGATAGTGGAAATATCACCAGAATGTTGAGGTTGGAACTGCCAGACAGGGGATACAGAGAAGGACTGAGAAGATTTATGGATGCCGTGAAAGAGGACATTAGGTTAATTGGTGCGAAAGAAGAGCATACAGAGGAATATGTTTAAATGGAGGACGCTTAATTGTTGTGGCAGCAATGGAAAGAAAAACAAAAGAATTACCATTACAATCTATATTTTGATTAAGGCAAAACGTAGAAATTATAATGAAAGTAACAATGTAAATAAGATAGAAAGATGGATAGATGGATAGAAAGATGGATTGATAAATAGATGTTCTCCAAACTTATGTTGCAGCTTTTGTTGTAGTGCTGGTAAAAGTCCACTAGAGAACGGAAAAGCTCCACAATTTGATGCATCCCGGGATGCGGGTAATCCGTGGCGCTTCATGTTCGCCACCTTCAAGGCAAGTTTTCAACGTGTTTACCTACAACTAAGTTCCTCTGGCATGATTTTATTTAGATCCGTTTCTCTTGCGCCTTATTCTTGATTATTAAGTGCAGATATTTTGTGAAATGCATGTAAATAATACAAGAGAACATCACATTTTTGGAGTAATTTATTTGTAGTTTTACACTAAAACACTTATTGTGCATGTGGTGCAAAGCACTACATCCGAATTATTTACGTTTCTTTCAAAATCAAAAATATCTTTAACAGTTCAACCAAAATAAATAAATATAAATCTATCTATCTATCTATCTATCTATCTATCTATCTATCTATCTATCTATCTATCTATCTATCTATCTATCTATCTATCTATCTATATATAAATATAAATATATATATATAAATAAATAAAATAATATAAAAACAATTGTGCCATAGCGGAGATCTAGCCTGCGTTTGTCTGGTTTGCAACACAGCGGAGAGTGAAAGTGTGTGTCTCGGATTGACGGGGTGGGACATCTGTCCAAATCAGTCAGGAGAACACATTAGTAATATTGCAGGCAGTGGGATTTAGTCTTCTCTGTAATCTGATCAGAGCAGTCAGATGGGAACACAAATCCGTGGCAACACTGGGAGCGTGAAAAAAGATCAACGTGTGGCATTTCCACGACAAAATGTTTGTTTTGTTAAATTTGCCACCCTAGTTTATTGTTTAATTTGATGCCTCTCAATGATATTGATGAGACACCATTCACTCCCAGAAATGTAAGCATGAATAAATTGTAGATCAGATATTTTAAGGCGATAACGGCCGATGTTCAGAATGTATTTACTTTTCAGCCTTTTCCAGTTGGTGAATGTCTAAAACAAATTCGGTTTCACTCACGTGTCATGATGGTGACTGTCTCTGTGTTCACCTCGTCTCCTGCGTGCGATTTGGTTATTTTTTTAATGTTAACTCTCTCTCTCTCGCTCTCTCTCTTTTCCTCTCTATCTCTCTTTCTCTCTCTCTCTCTCTCACACACACACACATGCACATTTATGATCCACACCAAACCTTACAGTTGTGACTCAAATTGAATGTGGAAATAACGAGGTAAAGACTGCACACACAAAAACATTGAGAATCAATAATGTTGTAAATTATCAAATTTTTACACAATTTCCACAAGGATTTTAAAGCAAATTTTGATCATATGTATTGATTTGAATTAAGATTTTCAACTCATAGATGCCCCCTTTTCGATCTTTCATAGCAAATTTGATTACATTCATTTGATTACATTACATTCCTGAAAAATTCCAGATGTTTTTTGTCTTGTTTTTGTTTGTTTTTTGGCTGGTTTCATGTTTGTTTTTTTGCCGTTTTGGATATTTTAGTTTAGCTTTAGTTATTTTAGTTACTTTTCTTTGGGGTTTATCTTTATAGTACAGTCACTGACATTTTTTAGACCACTTCTGGTAACATTTTGGGTAGCTCCTTGCACATTTGATATCAAGTAATAAATGTCATATTTTTTATGAAGAAAATGCTCATACAGTAAACACAATAACTCCACGTAGAGAGGCCCCCTGCTGCAACTGAACCAGGGACCGTGCTATGAGGCAGAAGCCCTGACCACTGCACCAACGCTGGAAATACTAAAAAGCAAGCACCTGTCAACCCAAAATACCAGCAATACATTAATCTCTTCTACTCGGTACAGGTACACATTCTTTTTCTTTTTCTTCATGCTGCTCCCTTCAGGGGTCACCACAGTGAATCAACCTCCTCCATCTCCTTTTTCACTACATCCATAAATCTTCTCTTCAGTCGCCCTCTCGGAAAGAAAGACCTGACAGAAAGACTGCATTGTTGGTTGCAACTGAGTTGAATTTATCAGTGTAAGAAAGAAAAAGAGAAAGCACAGCACTTTTTTTCTATGTATAGGGCTGCTCACAGGTCATTGGGGTAAACACAAGCCGAATTACATTGAATCTGGTGGATGACAGGACAGATTAAATACATTTACATACATTTATAATACATAAATACATTTATGAGCATAGAGAAAAATAGTATCTTTCAAACATTGGTAGGGGCAGAGGTCTGCTGTCTGCCATCCTGATGAATAATGAAAACGTCTGTGTCACTGGTAATAAAAGCAACTTGGTGAATTAATTCAACCCGGTTTTACAAGTCATTTTACGTGGTTGTTTTTAATTTTTGTTCAAGTTCATGGGTTTGAGTCTATGAAGGTTTCCCCCTTTAGACCCCCCTCCCAGAAGACAACAACAAAACAAACAAATATAACCCTTTTAGAATGTCACTGTAATCATTTTTATTTATTGGATTGGACTATTTATCCTTCAATACAGTTATGGCTGAATTAGGGTATTTTAAGAGCATTTCATTTTTAGGGTACTATTTCATGTGAATTATAACAACAACAACAATACATGCAGTGATGTTGCACTTACCATCAAAATGCTGTGGAAATGAGAATGAGAAGCGATAAGGGTAGGATGCAAATTAAATAAGTCCTACATTCATTCTTTGAACCTATCCTTTATTGGGGGTCATGATGGGGCTATCGGTTTCCAGTTAACTTTTTACGTATTATCAGACTGTGGGGGGGAACCAGAGTACCCGGAAGAAACCCACACAGATAGTGGGATAACTTGCAAACCCCACACCAAAGGGCCACCTGTTGATTCAAACCTTGAAACCTTGCTTGTGAAGTTAATTTGATGAAAAGGATGTTTAGTAAATCAGACTTTTAGAAGTCTAAAAAACTTCTAAAATGTAAAAGTCAGACAAAAACATATCTAGAAATCAAAAATTTGAATGCCTAATACCTAAAAATCAATATATATATATTGTATCTCACTACACTCAGACAACTCTCATATGATCTGTGATTTAAAGTGGATGTCAGTGGAAGAAGCTGTGGTCGGAAAATTTTGAGACACTTTGTTTACCCCTTTAATTTGTCCCCATCTGTAAGATCTTCTGTGTCCCAGGTTTATCTATGCTGTATCTTGTCTGAACAATCTACTGTTTTACTTAAGCTTTCAGACTGACCAGTATGGACAATAAACAGGCATCTCATCATCCACTCTGGGGTCTCCTCTCGCTTGGAAAAAAGCCATTCTTCATGAACACAAAAAGCTCTCCTCATGAGGAAAATCGAAGGCATCACTCAAAGGCGGCAAAATGGCAATGTGACAGATGGCCTGTTTAAACTACAGCTCTATGTACATTGATGCACACACATTTCCTTACACTAAATAATGGACCTCTGTCAGGTGACTGCTTCAACAAGAGACTAAAGAGATAGTTACCATGGCAACAGCAATAAATTCAAGCCTTTAAATGAGCAGGAGAGCTGGGAGACCAAAGGGGGGGGGGGTTGCTCTTTACTCTCTAACTTTTTTCCCTTATCAAGGTGGAAAATGTATGATACACTAATAAAGGAAGTAACTTTTCAGACAGCTTGGCATTGTGTGCTCTGATAGAGTACAAAGCTGCCGGTGCTGACAAATTGAGACCTCGAAGAAGGCTCAAGCATGGCACAATTCTCTGCCATTTTTCATGTCAAACAGTCTATGTGAGAGCTCAAAAGCCCTTAACAAACTACAATAGATAAAATGGAAATTTTGAGAAATTAGTAAATGCTTCTCATTATCAGACCCATTGCCCTCTGCCAAAAGGGCAAACTTTTTTTTTTTTTTTTTTTTTTACTTTCCACAAGGTTGGAAAACATTGTTTGCATAATAGCTGTCAGCCTGCTGACATAAGTCTCCTATCTCCTTGCTGCAGATATGTTACAATGTGTGAAAATATGAAAGAATGAGTGAGAAGCTTTATTCACCAATACATCTGGATGGTCCGAACTCATCAAACAAATCTTAAGATCTTCTCACTGTCACTTGATCATTTATTGAATAAAAATGGTTTCTCTCCCTTGCTAGATGATGTTCAATCATTCTAGCGTGATTGATTTAATAGATTTCTTTTTGTAAAATTTAAAGGTCTGATGTAATGATATCCAAAGTCTCTAAGCTTGAATATTTTTATGTATATGGTTTTGTTGGTCAGTTTATAGTAATTGGTCACAACTTAGATAGCGCTTTCACCTTGTATTTTCAAAGTGTTTTACACTAGATTGTATTGCCCCATTTAACCACACACTCACACATCAATGGCAGCATAGCCACCAAACAAGCTGCTAACCAGGCTAGTAGAAGCAACTTGGTTTCATTCAGTGTCTTGCCCAGAGACACTTTGGCATGCAGACAGGAGGTGCCAGGAATCAAACCACAAATATTCCAATTGGAGGGATGCTCGCTCTACCAACTGAGCCACAGTCAACTCAGAGCTAAATTTCAGAGTAGTGATTTCTCTGTCTAAAATCAAGTAGAGGTGCCAAGGTAGTTCAGTCTGATGTCTCCAGAACCAAAATGGATTCAAAAGTAAGGGGATGATGTCAGAAGTACTGTTCATGCCTGCAGGCTACACTGCAGCAGGCTGTGATGAATATGAATGAGGGCTGTTGAAGATGTGGTAAGAATTTTCAAGGCAGAAGTGGGACATGTCTCCCAAGTCAATAGACCACCTTCGGTAGGCAGTGAGTAATCACCATATATGGGAGGAGACTGTTAAGAATTTGGAATGTAATCAATTATTTATGTTAGATGGGAGAGAAGGAACAGAAAGAAATCTAGGCTGACATCCATGTTTGTCCAGGCTAGAAGATATTGCATTGACTGAGCAGCACTGCGGTATGAAGAAATGATAAGTAGAATTGGGACAAATGCTGACCATAAATGACCATAAATCAGTGACCCTCATTACATTTAAAAGTGACACGCGTGCGTGGCTGATACCTCACTCTTTGTCTTTGTGGACAGTTATTTGGCAATTAATGCCAAAAGAGGTGGATACTGTATTTTGATGTCAGATACTTGTTGTGGATGAAGCTCTTTTGAAATTAGAGATATTCATTCATTTTTCACATTTAAAGGTATCCAATATTGTTCTTCAGGCTTTCCTATCTGGCCACCCTCTATGCATGCTCTGATGCAATGCAATGGTGTAAGCAACTGTGTAATGACAAAAAGCAACAGATATATACAATTGAATAGATGCTTAGATAAGGCTGAGACCATTGCTGTGTATGAATCCAGCCCAACCTCACTTCTCATAGGCCCGGTCCCAATTTTTGAGCCAAACATACTCTCTTGAAATCAGTCAGATGGTCAAATTAAATGTTTAAACCACATTATTAGTTATCTAATTGTCAAAAGCTCACATAGAGCCAGTGGCCTCTCCTCCAGTGGACCCTGACTGAATCAATAATAGTGAGTGAGACTTCTCTGTTTGCATCTGGAAGGCCTTGTCAAGGCTATAGTTCAGATAAACCTCTTTTCTCCTATCTCTGCCTTACACAGGAACCTCACTGCATCTTATTGTCAATTACATCATGGGTGAAGATGGGCCAAACTGGCTATGACAGTTAAGCTACTTTTCACAGCAATAAACAGACAGACATTTCAATTACATTCCATCATTAACCCCAAGTCATCCAGAGGGTTGCATTCACTTAGCCTTGTTAAATATTTATGTAAGTTAGATAAAATGCATGTACATGAAATCCCTCTGGTTGTCACTTAAATAATTATGTTGTTGCCCATTGGTGAAATAGCAGACAAAGACCTGAGCTGAGCCATTAGAGATCAATTGACCTATATGGACATACTGTAGATTACTTATTAACATAAGCTTTGAAAATCTCAATGTGGTCTGTCAAATTGCATTTTAATGCTGTGGTGTTACCTCTTGATCCATAGGTTGAGTGACTTTAGCCAATCTAGCCAATTTAGCATAGACACAGATCAACTGAATTGAATACTGGCCATCGGTCTGTTCGTCTCCTCAATAATCACTTCAATATCCAAGTCCCTCACACAGTTTTCAAACAATTTTTCATAGTTATTTACAGTTTGCCAGGATGGTTTTGCTGTTGGTCCTGCTGGCTACCAGACATTTAGCCATCCAGAGTGTAGTGTTGGAGCAACTTAGGACAGTGCCAGGCGGCAGGGTGAGGCACTGTGTCCCCCCCTCATTTGAGGCACCAGGAAACTCAGAGGTCAGCGCTCGAATATTGGCTTCGGCCAGAGGTGGACACAGTCTGCTGCTCTTCATTCAGTTCATAAGACGGTTTCTTGTGGACTATGGCTCACAGAAGAGCCTGCTCCCTCCGACGAGAGCGGACATACTGGCTGAAGCCAGCGGCTTGCAACCTAGCCCAGCTAACTGTTTGTCCATTGCAACATTCAGCTCAAAGTCAGCACCTGTTTGTTTCAATGGGTGCAGTTTCAAGTGGGACTTTGTAATCACCGCCATGACTGTCCCTATCATCACCACAGATTTTCTCTGTGCTAATGGGCTGCTTATTGTCATGAACCGCCATTTAATTGATACTGTGTCTTTTGCCACCTTCCCTTGCGTTAAATGGGTCCGCAGTTTGTATCAGAGCTCTGGATCGGCACTTGCAGGACTGTTGTGTGTGGAGGTGCATCGTTCAACTGTTTGTGGCTTGTGTGAACAGTTCCACCCATCACTCAAGGCAACACTGAGTGCTGCGCTCTCAGATGGCAACTGGGTGGACCGTTTACCCTGGGTTATGCTGTGTTGTGTTTGTCTCCTAAGGAGGACCTTGACGCAGTGCTCACTGAGCTGGTTCTCGGCCAATGCTCTGTGTTCCAAGGGAATCTTGCACCACCCACCCCTGCTTTCCACAGTCTTTTGTGCCTGCAGAGCTCATTTTGGCTTCCAGGTTCCCCGTCGGGGTGACCCTCCTTCAAGGACCCCAACTTCCACAGGTTCAACATTCTGTTTCTCCTGCTGTTCGGCTGGGGACGACACATTCACTATGGCAAACTGTTCAAGCCTCCAGTGAAAGACTGAATTGTTTCCAGGAGTCCCTTCTTGGTGTTCCGTGGGGGCTGTGTGGCAGATACGAGGGAGGGTGCCTCTCACTCGACAGGACTGTTTCTTCAGGGGTGTGGTTTACATGTGGTTTACAGCTTTTTGGCATAATGTGTTCCTTGATCAGTTTTGATTATGCTGTTGAAGAATAAAGTTTAAACTCATCTTTGTTTCCATTATCTTTCCTCATCCTGCCACAAGAGCAACATTTTTAAGCTTTGTCTAAAGGTTATGTGACCTTTTATCCAGTAGCGAGTTAACTTGGCCAACTTTTAAACCAATTGTTATAGAACAATCGTCATGTTTTGCCATCTTTCTGTTTACTATAGCTTTGATTGGCAAGTATCAGTTTAATCAGGAAACCCTTTGTTGCCACCTGTTGTTGCTGATTAATCATCGTAAGCTCAGTTTGATAAGTAAACTGTTCCAGGCTTCATCATGTCTGACATGTGGTCATTTACAAATGCCTCTCATAGACACCAACTACCTTATCATGGGCTGATATCTGTTGCTTTCAACATATGGATAAATTAAATTTGTGTCTGTTTATATTTTAATGACAGCACTGCTTGACTTTGAGGTCTTTCTCCAAACATAAGCAAACCTTCCTCATGTCATAACTGAGCGAAACTGAAAACCCAAATGCATTAGTCTGAACACATTTTCAAATAAAACACTTTGATGACAAAGAGGAAATTATTTATGATGAAATCTGTCACAAAAAAAAATAATTGTTGGGTCGTGAGTCTTAGGAGCAAACATGAAACAGGAAAAGGAATCCTCTCATCAAGACCATACAACTTATGCCTGGTCAAAGAGGTTCTTTTAAAAAGGGAGCCAAACAGGTGAAGGCCGAGGGACAGGCAGACTGGAATTGGTGGAACACTCAACAGGTTCAGATCCAGGATGTCTTATCTCCGGACCCACAACTGGTCTTCTGGGCCATATCTGTCCCAATCAACAAGTTATTCCAAGCGTACTCCAGCATCGGGAGTCCACCACACGACGGACAGCATAAGCCCTGTGACCCTACTGCAGCACCGGTGGACAGGGGGAAGGGTCACAGTCCAGGAGAAAGTGTCCTTGGGGAGACCATGGTTCACGAAGACATGGTGAAAGGGGGCTTGGGCAGTCAGATGATATCTTATTCCCCACCTAAGTTGATCTTACATCTTACCTGAAAACTGGCCTGGGCATGTACACCAGCTGATACAAACTCGAAAGCTTATTTCACTTGGCAGACTGTATTTCTCTGGCTTTAATATCCTCTTATCAATCAGAAAACAGCATTGACTCTGAATATAATAGACCTTCTTTGTCAGACAAATTTTAAGGAAGAAAGGTGTTTTTTTTTTTCCTCACTGGGTCTCAGCAAAGGAGGAAGCTTTTTCCCTCTCCTCCCTTATCTTTCCTGCTTGCTGCTCTTTGTCTTGTGCTGTCTCTGTCTGAACTATCGGAGCTTCTCTTTTGCACTTCGTCTGAAACCCTAGAACCTAAATTGGAACCTGATCTCTCAACGTCATTGATCAAATTTTTTCCACAAGAAGACGGGAGAGGTGAGCGCTTATGCCCCGGCAGAACATTTATTGACGGATACATGATGGACTCCTGGGGGAAGTGGAGGATCATGTGCCTGTTTATTCTTCCCGTGGAGGACGCTGAAGATATTTACATCATTGGACTCATGATAACAGGTATGCTGCTGTTTTGAGGTTGTGGTTTCCTGTTTTATCGCAAAATATGGAAGAAGCTGGCAGGTTTTGACAAGCTGCCTGTCATGGTTGGAGAATTGGACAAGGTTGGTCACACTCTGACTTAAATGATAGAAGACCTCTGTTGTAGATTGAATGAGCATTTGTCAAAGATGGACACAAACTTGGAGAAGTTGACAGCTCGGCTCGACGGAAATTAGCCACTTAATTTGGGCAGTTGGATCAACAACGGGAGAGCCAGAAAAGACTCAAGGCAGACGTAATATTACAGAGTCTGCCTGAACCCAAAAGAATTGTTATCTTCAATGGCCACCCCGACTCCGGCCTTGGAAGGCTGGTATCTCTACACTCTCCTGGATGGAATGCAGACAAGATGCTCCCTCCCCCATTTCCTCTCATCACCATCCTCCACCGGCGAACATTGTCTCCGTATCTGAACTCTTCGAGGTCATCTCCAAGGCAACGGCAGTGCCTATCACCATCATGCGGCAGAGACAATTGGGCGGGACTGTAGGGAGACTTAAGTCCGCGGGCTCATATATCCACACACACGAAGACACATAACACACACACCTCCCTCAACTCAATGCCTTCTTGGCTCCCATCCCCTCCCTCGCCCGTTGCAGGGCAGCATACGGAGGCCTGTGCGGGCGCCAGTTGGGCAGCATGCGCGGCCTCAAGTGTCTGTCTGTGACACCTGGCCGTCCCCACCCCAATACCCTCCCCCCTCTCACACGTGCAAGTCTTGAGTGTTGTAATGTCTTATCATGTTGCATATGTGCCGAGGTGTTTTTACCCAATCCCACACTGAGCCTAGTTTGGAAATGGCTTTTTTTTCCCTCTCCTTCCTTCCCCATTGCCCTCCGTTTCCTCTCTTTTTACACAACATGGCGCCTTCAATGGCTGACGTGTTTGCTTGCTCCACAGTTATATGCACCCAAAATGCATTGTGGACAGCAGAACTGTAATTTCATGGTACGGGAAACTATGCGATAACAATAAAAGCCTCTTTATTCTCCTTGATTCTTCTTAAATTTACAGCAATACCAGTGAGCTTCTAAAAGCTAATCTAAGTAATATCCTTGATTGTGTTGACTTGGTTAATGATACATATTCTGCCTTTAGAGATAGTTGTGATAGTTGCTGCACTCCCCAAATATCTGAATTCAATTATTCCAATTTTTGACAAAATATGATAACATATGAACATTGTTAATGTTGGAAGTTCTTCAGCAAAGAATGGTCCTTCATAGCATCCATAGATTTGTTTGCTCATGTTGATTGGTCCCAAGTAATAAATAATCATCAGCTCTTGTGATGACATGGCAGGTTTGGCCAGCCACCCTCAGCCTTTGAAATGGACATGTCGGAATGATCTCTAACTGGAGGCAGCAGAGCAAGATTCCCATTCAGAAGCAAAGCAGGCTTATGATTTGGTTCATGGGGATCACATCTTACTGAAGACAAGCATCAACACTCGTGGGTTGTCATCTTTGACTTTTCTACCAATGATAGGGGACTAGCAGTGCCCCAGCTTTAAAATGAGCTGAGCTAAAAAGGGTCTCTGTGCCACCTGGTTGAATCAAAAACATAGTCCTTTATTCCAAACCCATTAGCAACCTCCCGACACATACGATAATAAAGATACACATTTATTTTGGTCAAAATGGAATGAAAAAAGCTCTTCAAAGCTCTTGGAGAATACAGTCGTAGTTTAGAGTTTTTAACAGCCCCCCACCACCTCATTTCTTTGCATCGACATAGGTTTTGTCATTTGGAGAGCTATTCACAGAGCTTGGGCCCCTCCATTTACAATTCTTTAATCACTATATAATTTATTCTATTAATGTATATAGATTTTGTATGTGTTTGTTTGGACGCATGCATGTGTGTTTATGTGGTCCTGTCTGTTCGGTGTTTACACAGGCTTCGCCCAGTGTCAGTCAAAGTAGAGTCTCTGAATGTAGGCTAATGGATATTTAGTCTGCATGCTATGAATTGGTTTCATGATGATTTAAAATGAAGTAATTACATCCTTCTTCAGAAAAAAGGACTAGGAGAAAACCAACCTTGTTGGATTTTCCTTCAACGTTGATAAGACAAGGTTTACACAATAAGAAGAATGACAGACTTTTGAATTTGTTCCTTGGTGTCACCTCAGCTGCTGAGAAAGTATACATGTTCTGGTATATGTGTTTGCTTTGCATTAAGGTGATTTTTTTTGGAATGACTCTTTGTTGATATTGAAAGAAGCTCATGTATAGATTGACCAATGTAAACACTTAAGTAGGGTAAGATGACAGAAAAAAAAAGGATCATGAAGTGTTTGCATCTGGGCTCTTGTGAGATAGACTTAGAAAAGTAAGTAATGCCAAGCTCATTTCAATAAACTCAGTGTGTATTTAAGAATTAAAACACATATTGTACCATTGAGCGGCATGATGGCGCAGTGGTTAGCGCTCCAGCCTCACAGCACAAAGGACCCTGGTTTGATTCTGACAACGGGACCTTTCTGTGTGGAGTTTGCATGTTCTCCCTCTATCTGTGTGGGTTTCCTCCAGGTTCTCTGGTTTCCTGTCACAGTCAAAAAACATGTAGCAGGTTAATTGGAAAAAATCTGGAAAATTGCCCCGAGTGAATGGATGTTGTTTGTTCTGTACCCTGTGATGACAGCTGGTCTAGGCTTTAGAATCCCCCCGCAACCCTGAGTGCAATAAGTGGCAGACGATGGATGGATGGATTGTACCATTTAACAATATTTTAAAGATCTAAAGTGCAGGGTCCAAACCAAAGGGCGCAAATAAGATTCTTTATTCCTTCCAGATTCATTCTCAGTAAAAACATAAACAAGCCCAATGAAAATCACAAATGATTGACCAAAGTTGATATGTGACATATATCGATACATGAATACACACACACAAACGTATTGCATTGTTTGTATGAATGAAACATTTGTTAATTTGGCCTCTAATGTTCCATGATGTTATTCTTACAGTTTCATCTGTTCATTAATTGCATGGGGTCGGGGCCCAGGGGCAGCAGCTGAAGGTGAGAGGTCCGGGCTCTCCTCCTCCCGGCCACTTGGTCCAGCTCTTATGGGAGAATCCCAATGCGTTTCCTGGCCAGTCAAGACACAAAATTCCGACAGTTCCTGGGTCGTCCTTCTCACTCCCACAAATTGCACAATGGAGGTGTCCTGAGGGTATCCTGATCAGATGTCCAAGCCACCTCCTCTGACTCCTCTCAATGCGGAGGAGCAGTGATTGTGATTGTAATCCATGCCCCTCTCAGATGGCTAAACTACTCACCCTATCTCCAAGGGAGAGCCCAGACATCCTGTTGAGAAAACGCATTTCGGCCACTTGGATCCATGATCTTGTTCTTTTGGTCACTACCAACGGCTCGTGACCATAGGTGAGGGTAAATGCCCAGATTGACCAGCAAATTGAAACCTTCGCCTTTGGTCTTCGCTTCTCCTGCACCATGACTCACACTTACACATTGATTTTTAATGTAATGAATAATGATAAATTGCATATATATGAGAGATGATCAAATGCACTCCCATCCCATCGCATATTAGGATTTTATTTATTTTTGGTATCATCCTGATTAATGATTGTGTTTGGATCCCCATGCCACATGCAGTTCTTGGTGATTGAGGAAGCTTGTTCTGACTACATTCAAATGCAAACCCAAACTGTTGGACAAACTATTTTACCTGCATGACCTTCTTAATGAGGTCCCACTGATTCCAGTGTTCCCCACCTTTATTCCGTAAATCAAACTCCAGAGCAAAAAGAAAATTTTAATGACTTATAGTTCCCTTTTATAATTTGATAAGTGAACCTTAGGGTCAATCAAGGATCAATGAAGTTAAAAAAGAAACCGCCACTTGTTTTTGTGGGGTCCCAATACAATTGACATTTATAGCTTCACATTTCACATTTTTATATTTTTATTTTCCAAATCCTAATATCGTTCATTTGTGTGTATGCTGCTTCTGCAGTGTACTCCACTGTAAAGCTGTGGGGCTTAGCAAATGGAGTAAATCAATAGAATTAAATTGCTCACTTTTTAATTCTGCTTTATTACTTTCATTAGCCGCACTGTAGCATGACCACTATATACCTTTACTCAACATGTAATGAACAGCTAGGCTTAACACAGACTATTAATATAAATTGAGAGACTGCAAGAGAAGGTTTTATTATGTTACTCTTACTGAGAAGAAATGTCCATGTTAGTTTGAGTTTTATCTATCTTACATACCTTTCGGTTTACAAAAGCTACACAGTGAAATTTTGTGACTTTGATGTGAAAGCAGTCCTTTTCAGAACGGACAACCATACTAAAAACTTTGTTTTATTCTTATTTATAAAAAAAAAACACATCCACTCACTCAAAACCATGGCGAAGAAAATGCTTTACACGATTTATTTTGATGCATTACTGACATTTTCCATGTTTTTACAGTAAGTATTTCTTAACCATGAAAGGAATAATTCAATGAATAGATTAATCAATGAGTGCCATACACCTTCTTTAACTTATATGAATAATGTGTGAATTTAAAAAAGGATGTTTTGCAATTGTATTTAATCATACCAAATCTACTTTTAATCAGGTGTTGATTTTATGTTAATTCGTCTTCATCTTCATTTTGTTCCGAGAATGCAGACAAAACTGAAACTTTGATCATACAGGGACTTGTGACTTGCAGCAACGGCCAATTACCTCACAAAATTCCCAAGGAAACACTGCTGTTAGCCTTCTCCAATTCAACAAAGCACACTTACATGTGTTTATGTGTTATGTGTTTGCACTGTCATTTGTGTGTATTTATCTTTCCTGTTTTCTTTTTGGGTTTTTTTTCCTCTAATGTTGCTGCTGCAACACCCGGATTTCCCCTATGGGGATCAATAAGGTATTATCTTATCTTATCTTATCTTATCTTATAGAGGATTTACAAACTTCCATGACCCTAAGGTAACTCACAACAGTTTAAAGTTGGTTCACTGTTCCACGGCCCGGAGTTAATCCATATTGTTCCACCTGGATCTTAGGTTCAATAATTGGCAGGAGCCTCTTTCCAGCACCCTGGAGTAAACTTTCCCAAGGAGGCTGAGTAGTGTATTTTGGTGATATTTTGAGAAAACCATTTTGTCAGTTTGGCACTCATCGGGCACTGAACCCGCATTCCATGCAATATTGTAGAGATGTGTTACAGTCCTAGAATGTTGCGAGCCCTCAGAATTTCAGGACTGATCTCATCCACCCCCTGTGCTTTGCCTCTGGGCCGCTATTAAATGGTGACCTTTGCCAGTGAGATGGGTTAGCCTACCAAGTTTTCAAAGTCTGTCTCCTCTATTGAAGACATGTCGGTTGTCAAAGTCAAGTCAAAGTCAGCTTTAATGTCAATTTCTCCACATGTACTAGACATACAGAGGAATCGAGGATACTTTTCTTACTTTCCCACGGTGACATGAGATTAACGAAATAATAATAGAGTGCATATTAACAGTAAAGAGCACAACAAACAAACGAGCATTAAACTAGATAAAGTGCACACAGATACAATCTACCACTACTTAGGTGAAAGGATGATAGAGATTTAACAGGATAAAACACTGAAATGTATAAATATATGTAATCTTAATGAGTAAGAGTTATCTTTACAGTTTAGTGTAAAAAATAATAATGAAGTAATACTATACAATAGTAGGTAGATTTGAAGGCATACAAAAAATCAGTACATAGCATATAATACAGTTGCAGCATGATGGATTTTACTGTAACCGTGCCTATGGTACGTTCTGCAGGAGGCCAGGAGGCTGAACAGACTGTGTGCGGGGGTGGGTGGTGTCGTTCCCAATGGAGGAGGCTTTGCGGGTGAGGCGGGTGGTGTGAATGTCTCTCAGGGAGGGGAGTGGGGCACCAAGTTTGCTCACAATGTGTTGCAGAGCTTTTCTTTTGTAGTCCGTGCAGCTCTCACCCCACACAGTGATACAGCTGGTTAGGATGCCCTTGTTGGTGTAGAAAGTGTACATGGTGGGTGTCGGGCCTTTCACTTTCTAGAGTAGAGGCGCTGCTGTGCCTTTTTCGCCAGTGATATGGTGTTGGCCATGATTAGTCGTTCAAAGCACTTCATGATGATTGGGGTCAGTGCTACAGGGTGATAGTCATTGTAGTTGGATTGGTCAGGTGTCTTTGGCACAGATACGATGATTGTGGATTTGAAGCATGATGAAACGAACGCCTGCCTCAAGGAGGTGTTAAAGACGTCCGTGAAGACATCCTGAAACTGCTCTGCAGAGTCCTTCAGCACCCGATCAAAGATGTAGTCTGGGCCTGCTGCCTTGCATGTGTCTGTGGTGGAAAGTGTTCTGTCGGAAGCAGATAGGCACAGGGCTTGGTTGTGTGTGTGTGTGTGTGCGGCGGGGGGGGGGGGGGGAGCTTGTTTTGGTCTTCTTTCGTTTTTCCCT
>CAAKHD010013435.1:71040-81763 GCA_901007705.1 Fistularia tabacaria | reverse complement strand
CCCCTCGCCAAAATAATCCCACTTGACCCCCACAAAAAAACCCCCATACATCTTCCACCCCCTTTTCCCTCCCAAAAAAGCTTTCCCCCCCCCCCCCCCCCCTGCACCATTGTTTACACCTACTTTACATCTCCTCAAGGATGCCAACTGGAATGCCTCTCCAAGAAAACAGGACTTATTGTTCATAAGGAACTATACAATAACTAGTCTAAGTTTTAAAAGAACTGTATTTAAGGTTTAATCTCCTCCACTGAACTCCAATTGCCATTTTCTTTTCTGTTTAACAACATTGATAGGCCCCCTGACTCTATTCCCTCTCATATTTATTCAGCTGATTTCTGGAAGTCCCTTAAGTCCTTTCTCTCGACCAAAACCTCTAACTCCTACCATTTTATTGCCTATGAAGTAGCACCTTTTCTGAGGCCGACTCCCGGTTTCCCTCTCTGTCCATTTCTCAGTCTCTTTCAAACTTCAGTATCCCCCCATTGCTGGATATATATCAAAAATTATTCCCCCAAAAAACTAAACCTACCAGTTCAACCCTCTCCCCACTGTTCTTGTAGAAGTATGTCTCTCTTCACTGGCTTAAATCCATACAACTTCAATAACCCTCTGCAATTTCTAACATTCCTTTTTATTTCCAAAATCTTTGGACAGCTATCACCTCCCAGCCTCACACATGTCAGTGATCACAGCCTTTAAGATTGAGTCCTGTCCTGTTTCCTCCAGAAACGACTCTGTTAAAAGTTACCAATGACCTTCTTAGGCCAGCTGACTGGTTTTCTCACCCGCCTCATTCTCCTTGATCGGAGGGCAGCCTTGACAATATCTCTTCACAGATTATCATCCATTGGAATCAGCCACACTCCCCTCACCTGGTTCACTTCCCATCACTTCATCCAATTTAAATCCCACCCATTCCTTTCCTGTCTCTGCTGGTGCACTCCAGAGCTCTGTTCTGGGGCTTTTCTATTTATCTTTCATTTTATCCCATAAACATAACATCAGCTTTCATTGGTGAATGACACCCAGCTCCATATGTCCACCAAACACAATTCCACCCTTCCACCCTCCTCTCTTTCTAACAGCCTTATGAAGATCAAAGCTTGGTTCTCCAACTTTCTCTCACTTAAAAGCAACAAAACTGAGGTTATTTTAATTTTGAAAACTCCTCCAGCATTCCCCCCCACTCAGGTTGAGAGTCTGGGTGTTATCCAAGACAGTCCATTTTCTGACCATTCCAATTTTAATATCAGCTGGCATGCCCATTTTTGTTCACGCATAATCCATAGAACACACAATATTGAAAGCCTTCTCTCAGTCGATTAAGTTTACGAATAGCAGTCAGTTCCACTAAAGTGAGTATTTCAGGATGATGCGCAGTGTGGCAATCTGGTCTATACATCGATCTGTCTTTGCGGAAGCCAGCCTGTAGGTCTCTGAGCTGGGGATCAATCACATCCTTCATCCTGTCCGGTAAGATCCAGTAGAAGACCTTTCCTGGGATGGATATTGACATGATCCCCCTATAGTTTGCACAGTCGCTCAGGTCCCCTTTCTTTGGCAACAAGATAACCCTGCTTCCATTTGCACGGGATGTTTTCCTCTTCCCACATGTTCTTGAAGAGAGGGTGGAGCATCTCTTCCATGACCCCTGAGCCTGTCTTCAGTGCCTTCAGTGCCGGGATGCTATCTGGTCCTACTGCCTTGCCGTTTCTGAGCTTTTTAATGGCTTTCCTTGTCTCCTCTCTTCTTGGTGCATTAAGGTCTATTGGTAGATCTCTGTCTACCTGTTGGATGTGCGGTGGGTCTTGTGGGGCTGGTTTGTTAAGCATTTCCTTGAAATGTTCCATCCATCATTTCTTCTGTCCTTCCTCCCCAGTTATTGTCTTTCCCTCTTTGTCCTTTACTGGTCTTTGAGGTTTACTGGTCTTTCCTGACAGCTTTTTGGTGTTCTCATACAGGTCTTCCAGGTTCATGTGCCTGGCTGCTTCTTCTGCTTCTAATGCAAGGGCCTCTATATAATTCCTCTTGCCTTTCCCCAGGCCTTTCTTCATATTCTTATTTGCTTCCCTGTATTCTGTTTGTGCCTTCACTTTCTCTGCTCTTGTAAGACTGCTGTTTAGGGCTGCCTTCTTTTCCTTCCTCTTCTCCACCTTCTTATTTGCCTCTGCTGATATCCACAGCTTGTGGTTATCTTTCTGTGGTCCCAGTACTACATTGAAGGATGTGATTACAGCTTCCTTTACCACCTTTAACATCCCAGCTATGTTTCAGTGTCAGAGAAATTAACCAATATCATCAGAAACACCTATGAGGGAATGATCTGCAGAGTGATTCACAAGCGACAACCTACCGACACTTTCTGCGTACAAGCAGGAGTGAGGTAGGGATGCCTACTATCGCCAGTCTTGTTTCTGCTGGTGATGGACTGGGTAATAAACCAATCCACAGCAGAAAAGAAAAATGGCATACAGTGGATAATGTAGGCGCAGCTCGATGACCTGGACTTTGCGGGTGACTTGGCTCATTCTCTCTCACACCCAGCAGCAGGTGCAGGAAAATACAAACACCATCGCATCCAACTCTGCTCCCCTCGGTCTTAAATCCACAGAGGGAAGAGCAAAGTTCTTAGAGTCAACTATGCCAGCACTGCATCCATCATGCTCTGGAGGATATTGAGGAGTTCACTTACCTCGGCAGCATTTTCAACAAGCAGGGTGGCAAAGATGCAGTTGTGAGAGTCAGGATTGGCAAGGCCAGAGTAGCATACCTCCAACTAAAAAACATTTGGTGCGCAAAAGACCCGGCCATCACAACAAAGATCAAGATCTGTAACAGCAATGTGAAGTCAGTCCTACTCTATGGTGTGGAGACATGGAGGACCAAAACCAAAAGCGAGCGGACGAAGAGATCCTTGGACGGTGTTGGCGATAGACAGGCCACACAAACCAGCCACAAACACCGCAAGACAGTCACTCAAGTGGAACCCCCAAGGGAAAAGAAAGAGAAGTCGACCACGAAACACCTGGTGCAGAGTCTGGGAGGCAGATGGCAAGAAAACGGGCTACACTAGGGGACAACTCGAGATGCTGGCACAGGACCGAGATCCTTGGAGAACTCTTGTTGGAGGCCTGAGCCCCAGAAGGGGTAATTTGAGATAGAAAGATGGATTATCCATGGACTCTGCCCCTTCTTAACTACACACCCTGGTGCCATTTTCGTCCATGCACGCACAACCTGGTCCACCAATACTTATCCAACCTACATGATAGTGCCCCTACATTCCACTCTCTTAGGTCGCCATCTGTGTCTCAAATTGTTCCCTCTAGCTGCCCTAGCACCATAGGATACTGAGTCTTCAGTTGCTCTGCTCCCTTGCACTGGAACTCACTTCCCCCTGAATCAGAAAAAAACGACTCCTTCCCTCAGTTTAAATCACAACTCAAAAGGCATCAATCATTACAGATGTTCCCAAGGAAGCCGTGCTTATTTCTTGAACATAATTAACTTCTTGTACCATTCATTCATTCATTTCCTGTAACACTTATCCTACAGGCAGGGTCGCAGTTGGACTGTATCCCATCCCAGCTGTCAATAGAGGGGTTTAAACCCTGGATGGGTTGCTAGTTGAACAACTCTACCACATATAGACATGCAGTACAACTATCTCCTCTCTCATTCACATGCATGGACAATATAGGGTCTCCAAATAATTTGGTGTTATCTCACTTAATTGTAATTAGCTTCATACCATCTTATTGTTTATCATATCTAGTGCTGACTCACCTTTTTTCTGTCTTATGTTATGTTATGTTATGTTATGTTATGTTATGTTATGTTATGTTATGTTATGTTATGTTATGTTATGTTATGTTATGTTATGTTATGTAAAGCATGTATGTAAAAGCATGTATCTAAAAACATGATGGGCAGTGTGTCGGTGGGAGCACTTGTGAGGATATATCATATAAGTGCAGGGGCTACTTTCAACTTCTCCTTAAGAAGAGGTAAATCCTGCATTTGAAACAAAAGACGTGGCATTTTTGTGTGACATCTGGGCACAGAGACCAAGGGGTTAAATAATTTTGTTACCATGGGAAGCAGCAGCTGATGCTAAATGAAGGAGCATTTGCATGATAAGATCTAAAAATAAAACACAAACGAGTTTAGTCCTGACATACTCCCGAATCTCACCTTATCCAATACTTACTTTTACAGAGGTTTCATGTGAAATTCATTAGCATATCATTGACTGTGAGAGTAATTGTTTAATGAGTCGTTAATAAGTAACACAGTAATTAGCATCAGTGGTATAATTACGTGTAGTGGATGAAGCATTTTGTTTGGAATAATTATCACCATTACAGCCTTTTGCACAAACAAGCAGCACCCTGAGAGACTGTGAAGGGTATGTTGAAATGGTTGCAGGAAACACAAACAATGCACTCCACCTGGAAGCCACCAACACAACACACAAATAAAATAACAACAACTCCAAAGGTGTTGAAAAAAAGAGTGAACTTAATCTATTATGTATATTTAGCACCTATTGTAGTAAACCATTGCCTTTTTTCAGAATATAAGTGGTTGGACGGCTTGTAAGGATCAGAAAATGAAATATAAATATCATACGGTCCCATTTTTCATTGCATTATTTTGTCCAACAATTGATGTGTAAATAGCTCTATTTTTTAGCAATTAAAAAAATGATATGGTGCAGAAACATATTAATGGTACACGCATTGTTAAATAAAATACAGAACAGAGAGACAACACCAAATGAAAACAGAATAGGTATACAGTGGTGGACACTGTGGGCCGTGGCCTCTCACCCCACGGCACGAGGGGCTGGGGGTGTAGCTGAGGCCGGAGGCTTATATATGCACCCCGGAAGTGCACAGGGTAGTGTATAGGGGTTTGGTGGTGCTCAATACTTCATGTTATCTCTCATTCAAGACTCCAAGGCTTCGTCATTGATTATTCCTCGCCCAGTACCACAATACAGTATAAGTGTAACATGTATACATTAATATTGTTATGAAATCAACAAATTTCACCCAATCTTCATTATGATCATCACACTATTAAATAAGAAGGCATGTTTATGATTATTGATTAAAACATCTTTGTTGCTCATCACATTTAGTTGTCTTGCACTTGAGACTCACAATCTACATGTAAAGAGACAACTATGACACTGTGTGAATTCCTCATACTTGCATCATAATCAATAATAGCATCTGCAATAAATAGCTGAGGTAAATGGATGTGACAACCTAGTGAACCTTGAACAATGTTTAAGATTTAAATTCTGGAAGAGCAGTCATCACTTTGATAGATTTCTTGCATGTGAAGAATCCATGCTGGATTATGGGGTTTAATACTTTCATATGGTGCTTTATGGTGAATGCGTCACAATATTTGATTAGTTTCTTTTGATATTGCTTTTATTATTTGAAATATTACAAGTATGCTAATTGTTGAATTATAACTTATTTTTATACCTTTATGTATGTGTGTGTCTGTGTAAATGTATACATATAAAGTATTACTGTATTGTGTGCACACACATGCATGCATACATGCATACTAAATACATGCGTATGTGTGTATGTATGTATGTACGGATACATATGCATCAGTTTTTAATTTGAAAGAATAATTTGATGAAAAAGTTAATTAAGATATTTGTGTGTGAAGATCAAAATCCAAAGAGAAAAGGATAATGGAAAAATGAAAATCATGATGTTTATGACAAAAACGTTTATTTTTGAATACTTTTAATTGAATTAAAAAGAATGTGCAGATTTGTAACATACTGACCCCATCAAGGGCTGTCGAGAAAAGCAGGGGAAGGGGGTGGTGTGACCTGGGTATGACCTTTCAGGGTGCAAGTAAAAGCTTACTTTGCGCTGTCTTTGTTCCACATACTTTGTTCAACTGAAGGAATCAGATCAAATTCAATTTTAGAATGACTTTTTAAGAACTATTCTTTTTTGTTTACAAAAGAAATCCCCCCAAAAATAAAAGGTAACACTTTAGAAAATAGTTACAGAAAAGGGTAATTATGTTAATAAAACACACACTATATTACAAGATAGAATTCAGTCTATTAATGATTTTATTTTAATTTTGATAATTGAGCCAAGATTCTGGTAAATTATGCTTATAATACTTGCAGATTTTTTATTTAGCTAGATTTTTTTATTGGATCATTTTTCTCTTAATCTCAGTTGTTCAAGACTGCAGTATCTCTACATTTCCTGAAATAAAAGATGTCAGTACTTCATTAACCACTGGAAAAACAAGATAATAATATAATATAATATAATATAATATAATATAATATAATATAATATAATATAATATAATATAATATAATATAATATAATATAATATAATATAATATAATATAATATCATATCATATCATATCATATCATTATTATTTTAGTTTCAAATATAGGATTATTTCATACACATATCATTGTTCCCCTAAAATAATCTCAGCATTTTTCAAAACTTGTTATCATATTATTTTGTTTTGTTTTATTGCATTTTATTTTATTTTGCGCACTTATTCCAGAACCTTAATCATAACTTGACTTGGAATGTAGTTTGTGGAAAAAAGTCTTCATTTCAACTCCTTGTAAAACAATGAAGACTAGGTACACTGGGCAACTGTGTCCCCTTACACATTTCTGCCCCCCCCCAAAAAAAAAACTACAGACAAAGGCATAGGAAACATCCTGTAAAAGCAATGGCCATTCATCTCTGCTGCCTGCTATCTCCCTCCTCTGCTCTGAAACACAATTATGTGATAAACATTGGCAAACACTGGCGTCAAACATGGTCATTTTTCCTCCTCACCACCAGATGGTTTCATAGAGAATGGAGGCACGGCGGCTGTTTGTCTTCAACTTAAAGGCTTGGGGTCGTAATGGAATCACTAATGATTATAAAACACCTGCTCTGGAAATAAAACAAACAGACATGCTGGGCAGTGCAGAGAGCTAAATACCTATGTGATCAGGTTGAAAAGGTGCTGCTTGGCTGCTACTTATCTGCTGACACAAGCCTGCAGCAGATGTCCCACCTACCGAGGTTAAAGGCTGCAACCCTAGCCACAGAAAGTAGACACACACACATCCGCACATTCAGGTCTCCATAATTGGCTGTTTGCTCAATGTAGAGAAAGACTGCTTTCCACAAAGAGGTTCTCTGCTGTCTGTGCAAGCCGGGCTGTGTTTCATGTGATTCGGAGGTTATCAGGCACCAAACAACGGACATGTTTGAACAGTGAAGAGACATAGCTTGTAACAAGAGGCTGCAATCGTTTCACTGCTCGACATCCATATTTCCCTGTATTCATGGATTTATCATCTCAAAGTGTGCCAGTGACAGTCTCTCACAAATTATTCCCTGTTTTTAACTCTTAAGAACTCATCAAAAATAGCTTTACAACAGGATTTAAAGACCAATCACACCGGAATGCATGATAGATCATTGAATTTCATCAAAGTGGAAAAAAATATAAAAATCTATGCACCCGTCCCTCTATCTCTCTCCCCCCCCTCTCTCTCATGCTGCCTGTTTCTCTATCAAATCATCCATCATCCAATAATTTATCACTCCATTATGGTTTCTTACATCCGCTGTTGGCTTGTCTCATGTTTCCAACACTAGACAAACATCAATGTGAAAGTCAAATTAATGACTTGTGATGTTGTCATCATTGTTACTGTTATAACAGTTGGGGTCAAAGCAACGGTTCAATTAACTCTCTGCTTTAAGGTTTAACAAAGGTCACATTATGTTGATTTAGGTTTTCATTCTTCAAGCGGGTAAAAGCAACAGCTCCTGCAGGTCAACAAAAATGTGACTTTAAAATGCTTTTTGAAAGGATTTTTTGCATCCCAATCATATTCACTGGTCGGAAGTCATATTTATTAGGTTTCGATGAAAGGAGAAAAGACATATTCTATCTGAGCTTCATTTGGTCAGAATGTCAAGCACCTTTTTAGGAAATTTTATTTGAATAATTCAAAAAATACTTTTTTTGCCCTGAGGTCGATCACAGAGAAAATATGATGAGTTATCTTACCCTGAAAAGAATATATCATTTGCATTAAAAAGCATCACAAATAATAATAGTAATAATTATGATAAGAACCTTGCAAGGATATTTGTGAAATTTCTCATCAGCAGGTCTTGGGATGCATCATAACAGAGAGCTACTGTTGGGATCCGGCTGGTCGTCAAGCAGCAGCCGTGCGGGAGGTTGAACCATAACAGGTTCAAGTCGTCAAGCCTCGTCAGGCTGAGCATAAAGTGCTCAGCTTGACTCAGTGCCAGATTGTTGGTTCCCTATTCGTCTTGCAAGGTTCCACGTCTTGACCTCGGCTCCGGAAACAATCCAGACCCAGCACAGCCTTCCATTCCACTACTTGTAAACAAACCCCTTTAATGCCTTACCACCTCAGAGTGTCCTTGCATTAGGGTCAAACCCCCTGCATTCATCATGACAGAACAATCTGGCCACTTTGACCGAGCGGGCACTCTCAGAGGGACCTGGCCGAACAAAGTTCTGCAACTTCCTTGCATGATATTGCTCTTGGGGCCCTTAGCAAACAACAAGATATCACCAACCAGCTACTGGCTCAGCTCACTCAGTTGCTACTTGGCCTTCAGTCCTATCCATCTCCGCCTGCAGAGGCCCCCTCCACTGCACCAGTCACTCAGTCCCTCTTCATCTGAGGGGTAAGCTCCAGAGAAATTCTCAGCAGATGTAGCTGATTTTGGGGGGTTTCCTTTTATAATGCACCCGGTCCAGAAATCTTTGTAAGCTTAAACAGGGTCAGAACCGTCTCTGAATTTGCCATTGAATTTAGAACACTTGTGGCAGCACCTGGGTGGAACTCCCCCGGGCTTAAGAGCACCTTTTATCATGCTCTCTGACTCCTTGAAGGACCAACTAGCCCCCTTGGAGGAGCCCGAGACCCTTGATGAGTTTATATCCTTGGCCATGTGCCTGGATAATCGTCTGAGGGAGAAAAGCAAGGAGGGAACTTGATGACAGGTTGTGCGCAACACCAATGATCCAGCACTTTCTCTCATCCCAGACACAGGTCTACTACTCCGGAACCAGAACCGATGGTGGTCGCCTGGACCCGCCTGTCCGAAGAGGAACACCGTTGGGTCAGGAACGGCTTATGTATTATTGCGGTTCCCACGGTCACTGTATTTCCAGTTGTCTTTGATTAAAAGACAAGCGCCCGCCAATGGTGGGTGGGAGTCTTCAACACAATCCTCGTTTAACTATACCTGTAACTATTGAGGGCGCAGCTCATGTCCTCTAGGCACTTGTTGATTCGGGGGCTGAAAATGATCTAATTGATCCATGCGTGGCCCGCCATCTCAACCTGTACCGTTGCCCACTCCACTTTCTGTCTCTGCCCTGGATGGAAGGGATTCTGACCGGCATTACTCACAAAACCAACCCAGTCACTAATCACTTCAGGTAACCATAGGGAGACTATTGAGCTCCTCCTGTTGCTTGCTTCCCACTTGTTAGGGTTTCAGTGGTTGGCTCTACACAACCCGATGTCCATTGGGCTACTGGCCGACTTGAAAGCTGGAGCTCATTTTGTCTAACTGCCTAAAACCTGCCCTACATTCTTCCAACCAGACCTCAAGACTCCAGAACCGACCATAAACTTAACTTTTGTTCCACTGGAATACCACGACTTGCTTATAGTCTTCAGCAAGGACAAAGCTTTCTCCATGCCCCCACACAGGCCCTATGACTGTGCTATAGACCTCCTTCCTGGAGCGCAGCTACCTGGAAAGTAGGCTGTACAACCTGTTTAGACACAAGCATGAGGCCCTTGAGACACACATCTGTGATTCTGTGGCTACTGAACTAATCAGACACTCCTCTCCTGTGGGGCTTGATTTTTAACTTTTTTTTTTTTAAACTTGTCTGTCCAGAAGCCCTGTTGGGGTGGCGTAGCGAAGGAGGTAGAGCGATCGTCTTTGGAACCAAACTTCCCTGGTTCAATTCCCCGCTCCTCCTAATGTGTCGAAGTGTTGTTGAGCAAGACACTGAACCCCTAACTGCTCCCCTGGTGCTGGCAGATGGCAGCCAACTGCTCATGGTTCAGCCATGATGGGTTAAATGCAGAGAACGAATTTCCCCACGAGGGATTAATAAAGTACACATTAAAAGAAAGATGAGACCCTATGCCCCTGTATTGACTACCGTGGGTTTAACCAAATCACTGAAGATTAGATAACCCCTAACATTCATCTCAACTTTTGAATCCATTCAGGGGTCCACCATTTTTACTAGGTTGGCTCTCTGAAATGCCAACCCTCTTGTTCCGATCCGCCAGGGAGATGAATGGAAGACTCCAGTCAGAGGGTATATCCCTACCTCTGCCCGACATATCACTAGGCCCACTCTTCCGAATTCTCTGCCTATCCTGGTATCAGCCGAACTGTTGCCCTTATAAACTGCCGCTTCTGCTGGCCGTCCATCCAAAATGACTACATCTTTGCCTGCCCTGTTTGCACCCACGACAAGTCCTCCCATCGACCACCCATTGGACTCCTTCAACGCTTAACATTCCGAAGAGATCCTGGTCAAATATTGCAATCCATTTTCGTCACTGTACCCCTGTACTCCCCCCCCCCCCCCCCCCCCCCCCCCCCCTCCACCC
>CAAKHD010013435.1:20268-63969 GCA_901007705.1 Fistularia tabacaria | reverse complement strand
TTTTTTTGTGGTTGTGTGTGCTGGTGGGGTTTTTCTTGTGGTTCTGGCGTGTTGTTGGGGGGGGGGGGGGGGGGGGGGGGGGGGGGGGGGGGGGGGGGGGGGGGGGGGGGGGGGGGTACAAGCCAGAGTCTGTCTGAGCCAAACTGAGCCAAGCCCGGATAAAATGCAAAAGAGGAGCATCTGGTGTAAAACTTCTGCCAAAACTTAATCGAATGGTAAATGACTTTTATACCGGATTGGTCAAGGTCAAAAAAGACTGCCATTGGTGCGAATAATGTACAGGGCACTGTTGAAAATTAGCCTACTGTCAGTCAAAGAAAGACAGGTGGAACAGTTGTTTGTAAGCAGAAAGAGAAGAGAAAAAGCAAAAGTCTAGGACTAAGAGGAGGGACTTTGAATATTGGGACAATGACAGGAAAAGCTTGAGAGTTGTTTGACATGATGCAAAGATGTCTTGCTTGTTGTATACACCTGTGGGTGCTTTCCTCAGCTACCTTAGCAGATAGCTGTAGACTTTGGCCAAGAGCAGATGTCTTCAGATGGTGAACAACCTTCACTGGGTGTTTCGGCCCTCAACCACGACACCCTCCAGTTGGTGGGTTGGCAGTGAGTGGCCAGCTTACTGCCCATCTGCCCCTGGCCTCCAGCTTTCCTCCTCTCTCCTACTCGATAGGCAACACGAGGCACATTCTACCTCATCCCCCACCCTTCGAGCAGCTTGCTTTTAAAAATAAGATAAGATAAGATAAGATAAGATAAGATAAGATAAGATAAGATAAGATAAGATAAGATAAGATAAGATAAGATAAGATTCGATAAGATAAGATAAGATAAGATAAGATAAGATAAGATAAGATAAGATAATACTTTATTCCCCATTGCGGAAATTCGGTGTTAAGATAAATACACACATATATAGATACACACATGCACATATGCACAAATCAGAGGTGAAGAGAGTAAAGAGGAATTGCTTAAGTTGTCCAGGCCTAGAGCAGAAAGTAAATGCCATGCCAACTTCCCTATCTCTACAGGGAACAGCAACACCTGCCAGGTGACTTGGACGAGATGTTGGTACTTCGAGGCCTTCCTTTTATGGGCCTCCTCACAACCTTCCTCCCACGGCACAGTGAGCTCAACCAGAATTATCTTCTGGTCTTTGGTTGACCATAGCACAATGTCTGGGTGGAGGGTTGTTTGGAACACATCCGGGAACTGCAGCCTCCTCACTAGATTGACGGTCATCTCCCAGGAGCTTGTGGTTTGAAGGTTGCTAGGCTTTTTCCTTTTTGTGGTAAGCTTGCTCCTTCCTTAAGGAAGGTGATTGCTTTCTCTGAGGCTGTGTAAGCGGGCCTCTTCTTACCTCTCTCCCGCTCTATGGTGTCAGCCAATAGATAGAACTTTATCAGGTTGTCATCTATACCGTCCCTGGGTTAAAACTGTCTTACACCTAGACAGTATATGTGCCAGAGTCCCCTTCTTGCTGCAGAGGATGCAAAGTGGATCCTCTCTTAGCCCCCCTCTATGCAGATGTAATGGCAAAGGAAGGGTGTCATAGACAGACCTCAAGAGGAAAGAGATACTGTAAGGTTCCAGTTGCCACAGGTCTCTCCACATGACCTTATGCCTCGGCAAATCCCGTTTTGTCCAGGTGCCCTGGTAGCCTTCTTCCACTGCCCTCTCTCCTCCTCTCTGCTCTGCACCTCCGCCTGCACCATGCATCATGTTGCCCTTGCACTTGCGTCTCCCCAGGTTTGAAAAAGAGCAGAGCCGAGGCCTTGCCGGTGGGCACATAGGTTGCTGACAACATCCCGCAACTTTCGAGAACTCACTGTCTGCTCCACAGCGCCTTGGCAGCCCACTTGCGTCCATACCTGGTTGTGACGCCAGCTTGTTTTACCAGGTCGTCGTTGGAATCTCTCAGGCCTAACACAACTCTGCATTTTGCCACATTATACTCCTCAACAACTGATGGCCGGGGGAGTTGCAGTTTGCTGGACCGGATGTAAAGGCCCACTGAAGAGAAAGTTGGGGGGATGCCCAACCACCTCCGTAAGTGCTTGTTGGTCTTTCTCTCAATTACCTCAACTGTTGTCATGGGAAACTCGTAGACAGTGAATTACCAAAGGAGCCTGGGCAAGAGGCGACACTGCTACCTTAGCAGGTAGCTTTAGACTTTGGCCAAGAGCAGATGTCATCAGGTGGTGAACAACCTTCACTGAGTGTTTCGGCCCTCAATCACAACACCCTCCAGTTGGTGGGCCGGCAGTGAGTGGCCAGCTCATTGCCCATCTGCCCCTGGCCTCCGAAGAAGGAATGTGAACATGATAATTGTCAAGGAGACCAGGTTGAAAGGTTGGAAGATCAGAAGCAAAGGAGTGGATGTAACTTTTTCTATCATGATATTCATAGGAAGAGAAATAGAGTAGGAGTTGTCTTGAAGGATGAGTTTGTTTGGAATGTTCTGTGGGTGAAAAGCGTGTTAGATAGAGTGATAAGTCTTAAGCTAGAAATTGTAGCGGTGACGCTCAATGTCGATGATAGTGGGACGTAAGTTAGAAGAGTGGGAAGAATGCTTGAGTGAGTTAGATGAAGTAATTCAGAATATCTGCAGCGAGAGAGTGTGAAAATTGGGGCAGACCTCGTTGGACATTTTGGCACAGGCAATAGAGGTGATGAAGAATTGCCGGTCAGGTTCGATATCCAGGATAGGAGCACAGGGATACAGATGGTGGTAGAATTTGCAAAAAGGATGTAAATGGCTGTTGCAAATATTTTCTTCCAGAAGAGCCATGAACATAGCTTAACTTACAAGTGCAGAGGTAGGAGCATACAGGTAGGATAATTCTTGTATAGATGATGTAATCTGAAGGAGATCAGTGACTGTAAAGTAAAGACAGGTGAGATATAGCCAGCAAGCAGGGGATGGTGGTTTGTAGGTTGACTTGTTTCAAAGAAGATGGAGAGGAAGGAGAGTGATTTATACAGGTTGTCAAAACAGAGAGATTGAGATGGGAAGACGTTTCGATGATTGAGGGTAGAGGAAATTGTATTGAGATGAAGATGAAGGGTACTTTGAAGAGCTGATGACAGCGGAAAATAGGGTAAAAGGTGACTATTGTGGACCAGAAAGTTGCAGAGATGAGTAAAGGTGGAGGGAGGAGGGAATTGAAGGGGATGAAGAGTGGAAAGGCAGTTGGTCCTGATGATATACCTTTGCCTCCTACTGCTGTCAGTTTCTGACAAGCCTATTCAACAGGATCTGAGAGTGAGAGGATGCCTGAGGAACGCTGATGTCTGTTTTAAGAATAAAAGAGATATGTTGAAATTTTGGTAACTACAGAGGAATAAAGTTGATGAGTTATACATTAAGTTATGGGAAAGAATAGTGGAAACTAGACTGGAAGCAGGACATGCATGCAAGTTGTGAGACAGTTGTGAGGTTTGCAATAGGTGTGACGTAGGCGTTCAAGGTGGAGATGAGACTACATCAGGGATCAACTCAGAGGCCCTTCTTGTTTGCAACTGTGATGAACAGCCTGACATGATGAGATGAGACAGGAATCTTCATTGACTATGGTGTTTGCAGAAAGCATTGTGAGAGAAGGAAGCCCTGAAAAGAAGAGGTAAAGGTTAGCCACAGAAAGACAGAATACATGTGTTTCAATGTGAGGGACCCAAGTGGAATCAGTGAGGCTATAGGGAGTAGAGATAAAGAAGAAGGATGATTTCAAGAAATTATGATCTCCTGTCCAGAGAAATGGAGAATAGGTAAAAAAGGTGAAGAAACGTACAAGCAGGCTAGAAAGCATCGAGAAAACTGTCTGGGGCAACGTGAAAAAAAAGTGTCTAGAATGAAAGTAAAGGTGTAAAAAATAGTGGTGACACCAGCAATATTCAGAATCAGAGAAGTCAGCGAAACTGTAATTCATCCCAGAGGGACAATTGGAGGCCAAATGGGGCAACAAAGCATCGACGAATGAATCCAACATCTATAGATATATAAAATAAAACTAAGGTAAAAATAAAACCCCAATATCTGTAAATAACCTGTTCCTCTCTATAAATGGCTGTACATGTGTACAAATGGCTGTACATCTATAAATAACATTGTACAATATGTATCATGGGTTGAAGAAAAACTGCACATTTAAGCAATGCACTCTATATTTATAAAATATATTTAACACAAGCAGCACTACAGCTATCGGGTCGGTAAGGGTGGCGAGAGGGGTCTGGAGCTCTTGGGAGCTCAGGGAATCAGTGAGGCTACAGGGAGTATAGATAAAGAAGAAGGATATCTGTGTAAAGGATTAACAGCAGGGGAGATAGGATGCAGCCCTAAGGTGAGCCGATGGAGATGAAGAGGGTGTCACATCGATGTTGTTAACCAACATCCCCTGCAGTCTGTTGGTGAGGAAGCTGATGATCCGTCAGATGAGTTGGTAGTTGAGGTTGAAAAGGGTGATTCGCTTCTCCAGTATGTGCGGTAGCAGGGTGAAGTCTGCAAACAGAAGCCTGACTGTGTTGTGTGTGTGTGTGTGTGGGTGGGTGGGGGGGGGGTCCAGTTGTCTATAGATTGAATCAGTGATGAAAATCTTGGCATCATTGAGCACTCTGCCTGCCTGGAAGGCAAATTGGAGAGGATCTATCAAAGGTTCAGTTACTCTGCTGATGTGTTTTTTTTTACAATTCTCTGCAAAGGCCTTCATCCCCAGAGGGGTGAGAGCCACAGGCTTGAGGTCAGCAGATGTTGGATGGACCAGATGCTGTATTAGTTTTCCTAAAGGCTCTCACCACCTCATCTGTATTGAAGGCCAAGGCAGAGCTGTCCGGTTTGAGAGTAGATGCTAATGACTCAAGCTGGGTGCTGTTGTCACTCAAGCTGTGTGAAGAAAGAGTTGATATCATTTGGGAATGATGTTGAGTTGCTCCCTGAGATCTGAATTAGTGAATTAATTTTTTCAAATAAAAAATAGTACTTCTTAAGTCTTTCTAGAGGCATTTCCATGTCTAGAAAATTGGAGCACATATGTGTTGACCCACTTGATGTGTCTGTAGTAATGAAATTAAAACTAAAAAAGACCATACTTGTGTAAAACAGGATTGGGCAGAGGGAAAAGTACATTTGCACCGCACAAAAGCTTGAGGGGGAACAATTACAATCACTTTGTGCTCCCTGACACATTCATGATTCAAAGATCCTCCCCTCCTGCTGTTCTGCCCCTTTGTCACTTGAGGAATGTCTCTCAATTGTCAATATTCGATAATCACTCCTTGGGTCCAACAGATTCCTGTCTGATGTTAGGACACTCTGCAAGTTTCCAACTTGCATCGTTCATGCCAATCGAAGAATGCAAGTGATCCTGATCGATGAAAGAGATTTCTGATCCTCCTATTAAGATATATCTATCTTCATGTTTGATATGCGTGTAACGCATTCATGATATGACCTGTGTTCCTGTGTAATATGAAGTACATATCCCTGAATAAATAGTATTCTTTTCTGTTTCAAAATAATTCATTCATTCATTATCAATATGGCGAATCCCAGCAGTCATTGAATGAGAGGCAGGTATACCCTGGACCATTTATAAGTCGATCACAGGGCCACTTATACAGACAAACAACCATTCATTCTCCCATTAACACATATGGGCAATTTAGGTTCTCCAGTTAACCTACTGCGTGCATTTAGATAGTGGGAGGAATTCGGAGAACCCTGAGAAAATCCACACAGACATGGGGACATGTGCAAACTCCATACAGAAAGGCTCCATGTCAGGATCAAATAAGGGGTCCATCTTGCTGGGAGAACTGCACGCCACTGCACCACTGTGCTGCCCACCATGGAATAGATAACATTATTAATGATTGATTATATGCAATAGGTCCTGGAATTCTGGTTTTCCCAATAAATCCGGTGATCAAAGATTAAATCACAGAAAATGAGTGAAAATGAAAACATGAATGGAAATCATTGTCTTAAAAACAGGCATTATAGATAAGACAAATAGGATACAATTATAAAAACATGAAAAACTATAAAGTCAAGCTGTTGTTTGCTTGTTTTTTGCTTTGCAGGTGAGGAGAAATACCTTCTTACTGCCTTAAATGGAAATATACCAGGGGTTTTTACTCTTAGATTTTCATACTAACTAACGCACCTGGAAGATTCATGAAATGTTGAATTGAAGTTAGTCAGCTATTTGTGAGGATGATGATGTTTCAGTGGATGCTCTTTGTCACAATAGACAACTGATGTATCTCTCTCTCAGCAGAGGACCACTCTGAACCCATCAGGTCCAATTAAAATCAATAAGGGAACTACTCCTCACAGCTGCTATTTACTGACTGATCAACGTCTGTTGAGAGACAGCCATACAGGTAACTGTATAAACACACAAAAACACATATTGTCAAGTCTGAATATATGGATACATACATACATAAAAACAATGATTTGTTTATTCATTTTTACAGTGTATTTAGTTGCTTTGCAGCAAGTTTGATTATTTTTTGGGAAAAAGCCAACTTTCACTACACTCATATTCAGTCCTACTCTAGATGCAGTTTATATGCACATGAACAGTACTCAAGACTTGGGGAGGTAAGACCGACAAAATCAACGCCAGGGTAAGATAGTGCTCTACTGATAGGAAACCAAAACCTGTATCAAAACCTAATCAAGATGAAGATTCTGGTTAGGGCTTTTCGAGAATTGACCAAAAGATATATATATGTGATCATGATATACTGTACATGCATATACGTATGAGAAGTACGTATTTCATATCTAGACCAAAAAACTGATAATTTTTTTAGGTGAAGGAGAGTTTATGTACACAGCGTCATTATAGCTCGAATATTCAATGATGTCATCGATGTAGTAAATATTAAAGTTCAGTAAAGATGTCTGAAGAGTCTTTGGAAACAAATCATTTCAGCATCATGACTTCAGTGGGTTACAAAAATGATCTTTCCTTGTCTTCATGTGGTGAATTTTAATGTAAATAAAAGATTAAGATGCGGTTCTTGGTCATAAATCGGTCATAGAGTAGTCATAGAACCAGAAATGTAATTGAGATCTAGAGTGTAAATGCAGTTGGCAGAGTAATTTTTTTCTTTTTTTGGGGAGCAAACAAATACATGAATAATACAAAGATTGGTACTTCTTGTCTTCACCTACAACATCAGAGGAACAGCCTCTCTTACAACTCTCTCTCTCACTTGCTGTCTGGGAGCATGTGTGAAGGGGTGGAGTGGAGGTGCCAGCTGTTAACCATATATCATATTAGAAATGAGCGACAGGTTGCTTTTGTCGTTCAAAGTTTTACATCCAATCAGAGTAATGATGTTAGAAATATATAAGACAACACACCGGTGATGCAGTTATATCCCTTCTGCTGCAAACTGGATCATTGTCTTTTTCCTTTTGGTTTTTAATTTGGTTTTAAATTGGTTTTAAATTTTTCCAGTCTTTATTTTGTTCTGGTGTTTACTTCTGACCATTCTGTTCATTATCTTTATCATTACTTAATTACCATAATTTAATTCAGCATTGCTCATAAATAGTTGATGTAATTATGTCAGATTCAATTAATAATTGTAGCTTATGGTATAATGTTTTCAAGAAATTGTTATAATACATTATTTAAACGTATTTTATCATCTGAGATTAATTTTAATGGAAGTAAGAAATTAGTGTTAATTTTTTTTACAAATGCTGATTTAGATCCTAATATGAATGTGCTCATGAACATCAATGATTTCACACAAAATAAGTAAATTGTCCAAATAGTTATCACACTGATTTCTGTAACTTGCTTTTGTGATGCAATACCAAGTCGAATATGATATTGTGAGAGGCTTCCAAAAGGTACTTGTCGGAACAAAGGATTCTGGTGCTCACCCGGCCAATCTTCCCACCACACACTAAAATATAATGTGTACCAGACTGCAAATGTGATACTGATTTATGGTTTAATAAATTTTAATGAATTATAATGTTGGAACCCTGGTCACTAGAAAGGATCTAGCAACAGCCCCCCCTCCCTCCAACCTCCATTGTCCTTTTCTGTTGTTTACAACAATCTAAAGCACAAGTTTTTCTTTTTCCAGTGCGGGTGTGCGAGTGAGAAGTGGATATTGAAAGCGTCTTCTTACATTTCGTCTCTGTCTGTGTTTTTCTGTTCACATTCGTGATTTTTTGATTACTTTATTTGATTGTTTTGGCAGGGAGGTGCCCCCAAGCACCTGCTCGGCAGTGCCGGCTAACAGGAGACGTGGCGTCCTCTGATTGATGGTGGGACGGTGTCGTCGTGGGCTTCCACCGCGGCTGTGGGCGCCCCTCTCACTGCCAGTCAGCAGAGCCTGTAAGCTCAGCCGCTGCGCCTGCTGATCTATCAATGCCTGCTGAGGCTGCACCCATCGGGGCTACAATTCTAGTGAACCCGACCCCTTTGCCTATCAATAAGGACCCGGTGCAGAATGGGCATGTATTGCATACCCTGTTCTCGTCATGAAGCGTGTTGTAGCAGGAAGTACAGATACTTCCTCCGTGATGACAGCAGGGACAGGTGAGCTCCCAAGATTTTCAGGTCGCAAACATGAGGCTACTACTGCTGAAACAGGTGAGACAGGAAGCCATGTTAGGTGAGGGTGAAGACATGGAGTGTGAGTCAGAGTTGGACTCTGTTTCAGTTAGCAGAATCAACAAAGTAATAAATTATTTTTACTCCTTAGAAGACATTAACAAATTCTTGGATGATATCTTCTTCAAGAAAGTTGACTTCACTGACTACCTCAGTGACACTTACAAATTTATCAAATCCGTCAGCGGCATTAACAAGCTGCAAGATCTGTACCCTTTGGATGAAAGGAAATGGTACCGCCTTCAGAAACCTGTCACGCTTCTGGCGAAAGGCAAAACTACGAGGAAAAGAAAGTAAATGACCATGTATCACTTTTGCCTTTTCAAGTCACTTTGTTGTGTATAATGCCCAGTCTCTAAGAGACAGTAAGAAGAGAGCACTGATCTCTGACATCTGCTTCCAGAAAAAACTGGATATGCTCTTTTTACAAGAAATGCACGCAGCTCAGACGGACGAGCTGGACTGGAGTTTATGGTGGGATGGACCCTTTTACTTCAGGCGCGGAACCACCAAGAGTGCAGGTGTAGCTATCCTCCTCAAGGCCTCAACCAATGCAGTTTTTTTGTCTTCTCCTCAGGCAGCGAAGGGCCGCTTGATGATTGTGAAGTAGGCGATAGCAGATTCTGTCTTTTGCCTAGTTAATATTTACGTTCCGACCATCGGCACGGGGAGAGTGAACATTTTCCACACTCTCAAGGATGAACTTACCAGCAGGAAAATATCATTATGGGTGGAGACTTTAATTGCACTCTTGATGAGAATGTTGACAGAATAGGTAGGGAGCCCCATACAGCATCTTCTTGGAGCCTCCGAACCATCATATCCTTTTGTGACCTGCAAGACACTTAAAGATAAAATAGGCCACAAGCCAGACAGTACACCTGGGTCAGGACCTGCACAGCCAAACTTGACAGGTTTGACATTTCTAAGACCCTCCTACCCTGATTAGTCAAATGCAATATGATCACGGTTGGCTTTCCGGACCATCACTGAAATGCCTTTGAGCTAGTCGCGACTCCTGGCCAACGGGTGAAATCACATTGGCACTTTAACAATGAGCTTCTACATGACAGAGGTTTCTGCCAAAAGTTTACCGTTTTCTGGCAGGAATGGAGAAAACAAAAACAACACTTCCAGTCTGTCTGCAGCACACATCTCACTCCTGGGTCAAAGCAAAAGAGGATATTAAGAATCTCGAAGCTGAAATTCAGAATTTCGAGGAAGGGCTGGGTAGAGATACATGCGCCAATGCCGAGGCCTTGCTGAAGGGGAAGAGACTCGAACTTGGCACGCTCCTCCAGGAAAAGGTAAATGGAGCTCTGATCATGTCCCGGTTCCTCCATCTTAAGGATAAGGATGCTCAGAGTTCCTTTTTTTACAACACGGAAAGGTCTATTGCGCAGCGGAAGCTGATGTGCCTCTTCAGGCTACCTGGAGGCAGAGTCACTCCCGACCCAGCAGAAATTAAGGCTCATGCACTCAGCTTCTACACAAACCTGTTTGGGAGAGTGAACTATGACTGTGGAAGCTGTGAAGATCTCCAGAAGGACCTCCCCCAATTCAGCCTGGAGGACAGAATTACTCTGGACCAAGACATGACCATGGAAGAGCTCACCACGGCTGTAAACCAGATGCCTTTAGGGCAAACACGAGGACTTGATGGCCTCCCCGTGGACTTTTTTAAACACTTTTGGAGCAGTATCGGCCATGACCTTCATGCAGTGTTGATGGAGTGCAGTCGGACCAGCTCCGTACCAAGCTCGTGCCGGAGGGCAGTCCTTGCATTGCTTCCAAAGACAGGTGACCTGGCCTTGTTGAAGAACTGGAAGCCTGTGTCCCTCCTGTATGTGGATTAAAAAATCCCGTCCAGGGCGCTTTTCAATAGACTGAAGGTTTGTCAAGGTAACATTGTACAAACAGATCAAACCTATTGTGTACTGTCATGGACAGGAATATAATGGACAACATATTGCTAATGAGGAACATGTTTTAAATATGCAACAGTTACAATTTTAAAGCTGGCATAATTGTGTTAGATCAGGACAAGGCCTTTGATTGGGTGGACGATTCTTTTTTTTTTTGGCACTCACAGCTTTTGGCTTTGGCAACAACTTATTTTTCTGGTTGCGCCTACTTTACCATGATGCACAATGCCTGGTTAAAATGGGCACAGGGGTGAGTCGGTCGATCGCCTTTCAACGGGGAATAAGACAAGGCTGCCCCATCTCCGGGCAGCTCGATGCAATAGCCATTGTGCCTCTGATCTCTCGGCTCAGGAACCGGCTGATGACATACATGTGATTGTTTCCAACCACGATGTCCAGCACCTTGTGAATGCTCTTCGACGAGACGTTGAGCTCAACAAAGGTGAACTGGGAAAAGAGCAAAGCTCTCGTGCTGGGCCGATGGAGTGGCCACACATTGCCAACCCTACCCGCTGGCCTCAGTTGGGAGAGGGACGGCCTGAAGGTGCTGGGGACTGAGGCTTTTAAGGAAAATAACTAGGAAGGAGTGAAAGGAAAACTTTGTGCACGGCTGATGAAGTGGGGGTGGCTACTGCCTCAGCTGTCCTATGGGGGAAGGGTGCTAGTGATGAACAATCTGATTGCCTAAACGCTTTGGCACAAACTTATTGCACTAGCACCTCCAAGAGGCTTGTTAGAGGGAATTCAGAGCCTCTCCCTACACTTTTACTGGTCTGGAAAACACTGGATCCAAGCAGCAGTCGTCTATCTTCCGGTCGCTGAGGGAGGCCAAGGCCTCACTCACATCTTTAGAAAGGTATTGGCTTTTAAATTGCATGCAGCGAAGAGAATAATTTATGAATGGGAGTCACTGTGAAGCTGCTCTTGAAAAGGTTTGAACAGTTATAGTTGGATAGAAAGCTCTTTTTGATGCAGCCAGAGGTTCTCAACCTGACCATATTCACGTTGTTCTACGGCTCTGTCCTCCAAGCTTGGCACGTTCTAGCGTTCAGGAGGGTGAAGAATGACCCGCCTGGCTGGTGGCTGATGGAAGAGCCTCTGCTCTTCAATGATTTCCTGAGGTCCAAGTCCTTGCGTTCCACAGGCCTGGGTCTTAGCCTCAGCAGGGTGGGCCTTACAAAGCTATGTCACCTCCTGCTGCTTGCGTTGCGTCCTCTTCCCAGCTTGCACTGGGGACTCTGGGCGCGCCACCTCTGTTAGGCTTATCACCAGGGTCACTAAGGAAATCTGTGACGCTCTCCCTCCCTACCTGACGTGCTTCGTATCAGATCACTCCCGCCGCAAGCTACGGAACAAGAACATCGACTACAGGTTTCCCTCGCTGACCATCCTGCAACAGGTTAGGGAGTGGGAGGACAAAGATGGCCTGCTACTGACCTTCAAAACCCCAAGCTTGAAGGCACTTCAAGCCACAGACAAAAAAGACCTTTACCCAACTTTTGTCAAGGTTCTTAACTTACACCCCCTATCACAAGTGAAAGAATCAAAGTGGCAAAAATTCTTTGGACTGAACACCTCTCCGAAGAGGAGTTGGCGAGCCCTGTACAAGCAACCATCGGACAAGCAGGCAGGTGAACCCTCCAGTGGAGGATTGTGCATGGCACAATAGCCACAAACACATACAGGGCACATTTTGAGTCTGGGATGACGGGGGACTATTTGTTTTGGTCACGCCCTGAAACATTGCCTCATTTGCTTGTCGAATGCCCAAGGTTGCTGCCACTGTTTGGTTACTTGCAGAGTTCATTTTTGAATGTTCAAGTTTGAATGTTACTTTTACTTTCCATTTAATTATTTTGGGTCCACATTATTTGAAGAACAACAAGGGGGTATCAGTTATGCTAAGTTTTTGTCGGGCTCTGCCAAATTAGCCATTTGGGTGACCCGATAAAAGCAGAGATTTGATCAAGGGGATGAGAGTCCAGTGACGGTCTTAAAAGCACTGATTAATACTCGCCTAAGAGTGGAATTTCATATCTTTTCTTTAACAGATATGAAGCATTTTCTGTTCTGTAAACAATCATGACGAGTTGATGTTCTCATTCTGAATTGATCCCCTGCCACTGAGCTGTACTGAGTGTCTTTACGTGTTCTCGCTGAATGTATACCTTGAGGTAGTAGTAGTATTACCTTGGGGTCCATATTAATAATAAACTGGACTGGGCACACAACACAGATGCCCTATACCGGAAGGCTCAGAGCAGGATGTTCTTCCTGAGGAGACTGAGATCGTTTGGTGTCTGCAGCGGGCTCCTCAAGACCTTCTACCAGTCTATGGTAGCCAGCACTGTCTTCTTTGCGATAGTGTGCTGGTGGGGTGGTGCCAGGACTGGTGAGGTCAACAGGCTCAACAAGCTTGTGAAGAAAGCTCGCTCGGTGGTGGGACTCAACCTAGACCATCTTGAGTCGGTGGCTGTGTGGAGGGTAAAGGACAAACTGGGAGCTATCCTGGACAATCCTTCCCACCCCCTGCATGACGAGCTGTGGCTGATGAGCAGCTCATTCAGCCAACGGCTCATCCCAACCCGGTGCAGAACTGAATGCTTCAGACGCTCCTTTGTGCCCACGGCCACCACACTGTATAACAGCAGTCTGGAAGGGACACAACTCTGACTGCCTGGGGGGCATCTGTGCAGCCGTCACCCCATTACTCGCTCACCCACTCACACATGTGGTGCCCCTAATATTACTGGGTCACTTAGTAGTCACCTACCTCTTAATTCTAGTTTGTGTGTGTTATTTATCTATATATGTATGTGTGTAAAATGTGTATATGTGTGTATATATATATATATATATATATATATATATATGTAGGTATGGGTATGTGTATGTACATATGTATGTATATGTGTGTATGGCATGTATGGTGATATATGTGTGTATATATATATATATATATATATATATATATATGTGTGTGTGTGTATATATATGTTTGCACATTTACATATTCTGTCTTTTCTAACTTTTTTTTGATATTGTTATTGTTGCGCTGCTGCAACACACGGATTTCCCCTATGGGGATCAATAAAGTATTATCTTATCTTATCTTATCTTATCTTATCTTATCTTATCTTATCTTATCTTATCTTATCTTATCTTATCTTATCTTCTTATTCTCTGTTTCTTATTCCTGTCAAATCCCAACGTTTAATGAAAGGGAATTTTTAAACTTAATTCTTTTCCTTTCTGCTTTTCCCTTCAGGGGTCGCCAAAGCAAATCAAGGTTCTCCATCGAACTCTATTCTCTGTATCCTCTGATCTCACACCAACTAACTTTATATCCTCTCACTACGTCCGTTAATCTTCTCTTTTGTCTTCCTATTCAGAATCAGTCTACCAATATATTCACTATCCCTCCCCTGTACATGACTGAATCATCTCAAGCTGGCTTCTTTGACCTTCTCTCGAAAACATCTTACCCATGTACTGTCTCTCCGATGGACTCATTCCCGATACTATCCTTCCTCGTCACTCCCAAAGAGAACCTCAATATCTTCCTCCAGCTCTGCGTCCTGTCTTTCTGTCATTGTCACTGTTTCTAGACCAAATAGCATTGCTGATCTAACCACTGTCTTATACGCCTTTCATTTCATTCTGGCTGATAGTCTTTTATCGCATCGTACTCTTGACACTTTTCTCCATCCATTCAAACCTGCTTGAACCCGTTACTTTATCTCTTTTCCACACTCTCCTTTGCTCTGGACCATTGACCCTGACTACTTGAAATCCTCCAACTTCTTGATCTTCACTTCCTGTAGCCTCACCATTCCACCCAGATTCCTCTCATTCACACACATATATTCTGTCTTGCTGAGACTAACCTTCATTCCTCTCCTTTCCAGAGCATACCTCCACCTCTCAAGATTTTCCTCAACCTGTTCCCTGCTCTCTCTACAGATCACAATGACATCTGCAAACATCAAGGTCCATGGAAATTCCTGTCAAACTTCATCTGTCAGCCTGTCCATCTCCACTGAAATCAAGAAGCGGCTCAGAGCTGATCCCTGATGAAGTCCCTTCTCCACCTTGAACTTCTCTGTTACACCTAAAGCACACATCACCACTGTCTCAAAGCAGTCCTGCACCAGTCTAATATACATATCTGCCACTCCAGACTTCCTCATACAATACCAGAGTTCCTCTTTTGGCACCCTGTCATATGCTTTTTCTAGGTCTACAAAAACTTAATTGTATGGCTCATCAACTTTATCCCGCTATAGTTACCGCAATTCTGCGCATCTCCCTTACTCTTAAAGATGGGCACCATCACACATTTCCATTCCTCATGCATCTTCTCACTCTATAAGAAACTGTTGAATAATCTAGCCAGAAACTCTGCCGCTGCATCTCCGAGACACTTCCATACTTCCACAGGTATATCATCAGGGCAAACTGCCTTTCCACTCTTCATCCTCTTTAATGTAAAAATCATTAACTCCCTCCTTCCTGTCCAACCGAGTATACAAGTCACCTACTACCTTTCCACCTGGTCTCCTGTATCGTACACAGTATATCCACCTTCCATCTCTGCATCATGTCAACCAACTCTCTAATTTTCCTGTCAGCATCCCAATATTCAAAGTCCTGACTCTCAGTCCCAAGCTCTTGCCTTTCCTCTTCTCTCTCTGCTTCCAAACAAGGCCTCCTCCTGTCCTTCTTTGACCCATAGTAGCCCAATATCCAGTGGTACCCTCTAGGTTCTCGTCACCAATGGCGATCTCTGTTAGCCTGGGCCTCGACCAATCCGGTATGAGACTCTTAGATTCAATTTGCATATTTGTTTTTGGTACAAGTTTAACGCCGGATGCCCTTCCTCACTCTGCATTTATCCAGGCTTGGGACCGGCCCAGGGAAACAGTGGCCCGTGCCCCCTCGAGGCTTGCTCAGGGAGACACTGGCCTTTGCCCCCGGGGCTGCATTAATCTACAGCACAAGTTACCCCCTTCGAATGAATGTTAGGGCTAATGATTTTCCAACAGGGTTTGCATCACTGACAAAGCATAATCCAGTTACTGAGAAGCATGCAGAAACAGCTCTTTGTTTGCTTTCTCAAGGACAGATAAGAAAACTCGCTCTTCACCTTGCGCAAGACATCCTAAGGGGCACGGTCATCAGACTGATACAAATCTCCAGCAGATTGAATAGATATGCAGCCGGTCACCATAAGGAAAAAATACACTGTGATTTGCAACAGTGATGCTGATTCTCACTTGGATTACCTGGATTTAATTTTGATCAACTGTCCAGTTATTACTTTGCCTTGAATGGCAATTACTACATCAGGTCAAACATAAACACAGCAACCCAAGTAACCTTCTACCTATGGCTTACTTTTATCACAATGTTGAACATCACTTAGTCAATTAAAGTTATAACAATTAATCTCTCATCACCATTTTTGTTGCAAAACAATTGTCATTGAAAATGAAATATATGATAAAAATAAATGAAGAGAAGGTGTGCTAACGTAATCTATTACAAAGGTAACAGTAGCATTAATATAATACACAATACATAGCAGTGTTGGGCAATTGGAAGTTTAACTACCATAGCCATATAATATAAAATGATAGGCTTATGTAATGAGATAGGCATATAATTGTGAGGCTAATCACAGACTAAAAAATCTATTACCCATACACTGGTTTGTTTTAAATTGATAATTTAAGATCATTTTAAACATTTTTTAGGTTAATTAAATGTAGCGTTTTCATAATACAATTGCGAAGGAATGTTTTTTGTCATAAGTAAAATTGTAAAATATTTTTTGGGAAAAGTAGATGAAAGTAGATGAAATGCATCCTTGACATAACTTTTACTATTTTTTAAATTCATATGTCATTCCTCTCGTGACACATCATCCACTTTCTCTGAGACTATTTTTGCAGATCCACCTGACCATAGCTTGCATAGCCATAGCTTGACATGTCCTTGGATGGGATTGACAATACTGCAGCCTTGGCCCCGGCATGGTGTGTAGATAAATCTTATCCCCCACTATGGAATGGTTAAAGCCCTCTGTTGCTCTACTTGTTTGTTCATGAATAAAGCAGAATGGTTGATGAGTGTTTGGGGACTTTCTATATGTGAGGGTGGCATAGGTCAAGTATCTGTTGTTTACTGGGAGTGTTGTTATTGACAAACTGAGCTATAGCTTGGGTCATCGAGGGGTGGTCGACCAAAGCTAGTGGAGTCATTGTGTATTGTCTCTATAGGTCTAGGCTTATGATTATAATCATACATTCAGACAAAGACTTACTATCAATTTATTCAACTTAATTGTAGTCCTTATTGGTCAGTAGTTATTTATTTTTTCACTACAGAAATGATCCATGTTCAAGTAATGAACACTCAACAGACATTTTTTTTAATCGAATATGCAGGTCAATAAGGCTGTTTGAGACTATGACATCTATCAAATGACATTTCATGTTTGGTATGTGAAAATACATTTTATGTCTCAGAAATAATATCAAACATATCTTTATCGATAATTGTGAGCAGAGACTTTTCATCCTGAAGACAGCAGCTTGGCATTCTTTCAAGAGACCCCTACAGAGACCCAAGCTGAATTATTATTAGACTAAATTTTTTTCATCTGTGCAGTAATAGCACTTGTTAGTTATTTACATATGGTATGGCTAATTTGAACTGTTTATTTCTGAAAGGAAGTACAGAAAAATTACAAAGGCTTCATTTGTTTAAACCCCCGTAAAGCAGAGCTGTAAAAAAAAAAAACATTCAAAAAATCAGCTGGTGACCTTGAGTCCATTTTCTGCAGGACAGCGTGCAGCGCTAGTGAATGGCCAGACACAGTAGGGCTTGCAGGCACCTGGCCGGACGGCTCGGGTGCTCCACAATGCTGTCTGGGGGGTAATTACCACAAGGTATTCTTTAAAAAGACCAGATGGAGATGGGATCCCACCCCACCCCATCATTTACAACAGAACCCCATTCAGAGGCATACTTAATCCACCCACCGGTTAGCTCTTTCAGAGGTCCTGTTGTTGTGCTTGTTCCTTTATGCTAATCCCTCCCTCCCTCGCAGAGTGACCCAGCAAGTGTAGACTGGGGGCTGGGGGTGGGGAGTGAGGTGGTGGTGGGGAGTAAGTGCCTCAAGGGACTCAAAAAGCATTATTCATTTTCAAATTGCTTCCGCCACAGCAAGTACAGTAATATTTGCCACTGGTCTGCTGTCTTTATGAGTCACTTGCCCTTAAGTGCTGCCCGCTTGTTTGAGGATAACTTGCACATGGAAACGACGGGGTGGTGATGGGACAGGGGCAGAGAGAAGGAAAGAAAATGGAGGTCTTTATAGACAAGGTCGTGTCATAGTTCAGGGTTCATGATGGTACCAGCTGAGGATGCGGGGGGGGGGGTACCTGTTATTTTGTGGGCACATATCTGTTTCGTTTCCAGCTGGACTCCTAATCCCCCCTCCCTGCCACCTCTAATGTTAAGAACCCAATCTAGTTAACCAGGTCCCCTCTTCATCCATTGCCCTGAGAATACATAGTCAGATCCTGCCCTCTTTTTATAGAGGCCTTCTCTCATACCCATCACACACGTATGTGTCCCGTGATGCAGTATGTCCTATTATGCATTTTAATGTTATGAATTGCTAAATAATTTACAATCAATAAGATCATTATTGTTTGTATGATAAAATAAAGTGATTACTTATACATACACTGATAGTGAAGGAATTGTTTACTCAAAAAATGTTTTTTTATTAAACTAATGTTTGTAGCTATATCCAAGTCTTTGTTGTCACATCACTCTGAGTTTCAGGGGAAACTAGACCCGCAGCTTCCTTTCATAGAAATTGAGGTAATGGAGACTAATCACAAATGCAGCATAAAAGGGGCAAATGCAGCCTCAAGGAGGCACAAGCCAGTGTTGTCCTTGAGTTGATCCCAAGCTGGAAAAATGTAGAGTTGCATCAAGAATGGTGTAAACATTGTGCCAAATCTAAATATGCAAAGCAAACAAAATATGTCTTTCATACCAAATCCGTCAAGGCCAGGGTTAATAATGACCATAATCAGTGCAACTTCCCACTCAAAACGGCAGGAATAGCAATGAAAAGATACACATACTTGCATCAGAAGTATCAATTTCAGTAATAGTAGATTTTTATACAGACATGGAACTGTAAATGCCCGGTCATCATCCATTTTCAAGAATGCAGTTTGAAGTTGAATGTCAGGGCATTAAAAGAAACACACTTAGAGGAGAATTAATGATATAGTAGCATCAGAAAAAAGAATCAGAACCGCACAGGGAATTAGTGTCAGAGATCTAATCTCTAGTAAGGAATGGTGTTGTCAGGGATGGGGACAGATTTAGAAGAAGAGGGACACAGCACACTGTATCAAGAGATGGCCAGTGCAAACCTAAATTATGTCAGCATAACATTGGACTTTCCCTCCATGAGTTTTTCATAATGATCTTTTTTTCTGTCCATGGTAAATAGATACAACTACTACATTCTATATATTCTACTGGTGAAATGTTTTGTGAAATATAGAAGTTTGGTATTATATTGATATAGCATCCTCGTTCAGCTGGTCCCTTCAGGGGTTGCCAAAGCGAATCGCCTTCCTTTGTCTAACCCTATTCTCTGTATCCTCTTCTCTTACAACAACTATCTTCATGGTCTCTTTCAATCTTTTATTTCTTTCAAAATTTGAAACAAAAACAAAACCAAACACAAAAATCATCACTTGCAAGACTTTTCTAGGATCACAGTAACATTTTTTAGAGTGCAGTACAGTGTTCTAATATATTGCACTGTGCATTTGTATCACAATATATTGAGAAAAAATTGTATGCAAACTGAGCAGTTTGATTGTTGAACAAGATAAGGCTAAAATCATATAAATTTTATTATGTGATTATTGTTCTTATGCGTCAAAGACATGATAATGGTGTGTGGATGGGGAACCTTAAATATTTACTTGAATTTCTGAAATAAAGCATGAGAATGATTTTAATTTTTTTCATTATTTCTCATTAATTTGTAAAAGGGCAAGAAAAATGCAAAAAATTATTTGTTTGCTGGCTTTTCATGTGTCACCTCCCCCTTTATTTCATTTTAGTTAAATCATTATCTTTTTTCCCTACACCGATTTCCCTATCCTTGTACCAAAACCTCCCCTGATAAAAAACCTGCTGTGATGATAAAATCAGAATCAGAAAAACGTTATTCATGCCAGAGTAAATTGAGCTTATTATTACTATTATTAAAAGAGATTCTTACAATTGCTAAAGGTTTTATGATAAAATCATATAACTCAATTGCAAACGGGCTTGAAAACAACGGTTAAAACGACTAAATACCTGATTTTTGATTACTTGCTGTATTACAAGGTATGTACCTCAGACTCTAGGGTCCAATTCTGGCCTATAATTTCAAAACACCTGAAAACATCAACCTGCTACTCTAAATAATATATATATGTATATATATATATATATATATATATTTAAAAAAAAATAAAGTAATCAAGCAGGAAAACGACCTAGCAGTTAGCAAGCATTGATTCGAACAGTGCAATCAACTTTCACAAGATTCAGGGAAAAAACATGAAAATTTGCTGAAAGACAACACTGTAATATTTTCTGAAGGTCTTGAAGAAGTTACCAAAGAATCAAGCTTTTTTTTTAACTTTTGTCTGTTTTTCTTCTTGCTAAAAATATCACATAAGTGTCCTTAATATTGAGTGGAATAATATGACAAGTAGAATATTGTGTTTTTATTTAATGTGTACAATGTTTTTCTAATGTTTCAAGCATTTTGAAAGTGTTTATTAATACATTGTTTGTCTTCTCAGATGTTTTATTCTGGAAGCACAAAGTACACCAAAAACCTGCTCCCTTTGTATGGGCAGTAAAAGTTGCACAAAGCTTGTTTTCAACAATAAAACATTATAGTACTCAGCTTTAACAATCTTACGCCCAATAATTTAAAACCTATGCATCTCTTGAGAATAAAAACATCCAAAATGTAGGAAGACATTTGTAAAATCAGACAAGGGAGCTGACATGATGCTGCAGCTCTTTCCATTCCCAGCCAGGCTATTTGTATACCAATGATGAATATTTTATTGTTTTTCCGAGTGCTTCTAAAATCAAGCAATAAATTATTATCCCATAGTCCATGTTGCTCTTGACTAGAATTGTATTGTCTGCCAAATCACCAAGTGCCTTTTACAAAAAAGACTTTTATTTGAAAATCAGGAGCTTAGGATGAAAGGCAGATAACGCAATAATATCCTGCAAATTTTGTCTTTTGTCTGAGAGAAATTACTCCATTAGGGAAATTTATGGAAATACAGCCAATTTTACTTTGTTGAACTTTCATTCATGTAGCAATATAATTTTAAAACCCTGGACAAAAGTATGTGATTTATTTTGAATTAAGATAAGCTGAGCTAGTTATGTATTTTGACGGGTCATTTTGTGGTTGTGTTAAGTAGTGGAGCTTTTGGATCATCAGCTGCCCTGACAGGTGAGAATCATACAAATGAACCAACATTTACTGGCCGAAATTAGCTTCTATTGTCACACCACTCACACTTCGGGACACGATTAAATAACAAAGAAAAACTTTTTTTTCCTCTTTTTACTGGAAAATGGTCAAGAATTTAGGACTTTGTATTGGGAAAAATTCAAAGATAATTTTGATAACTGTTTTTTTTTTTTCTATATTCTTAAGACATTGGAGATATTTTGTATCTCTAATGTCTCCTAGCTGTTCCCTTATTTGGGTCATTTTTGCCAAAAAAAGAAAAAAAATGGACTATGTTACATTTATACCAAAGAATTAAATCATGCTTCCCCCATCTGACTTTTGTACAATTACAAATAGTCCATGTGATTAACCTCGGGAAGGAGTTATAAAAGAGACAAAGTCCCAGTGTTCCCAAACACGTACTTTCTAATTTGAAGTGTCATTATAGCTTATTATATTTAGTTTTTTTTCTATTCAATTTGCATGCATATGAAGCACATACAAGAATGATCAAATATGAAAAAAGTTAAATCATTAAGTAACACTATGGATGCAGTTATGCATTATGCCAACTTTTCCAAAATGGCACTAAATACAATGTGGGAGTCATACTTTTGGACTTCCATTCACGCTATATGGATGAAGGGAGTCTGATGAGCATTCAATATGGGTATTTACTTTGAACAACAAAACATTTTGAAAAAAAAGTCCTGCAATCATAAAACCAAATTATTAGACTGTATGACAACTACTGCAAAAATTGATACTGCCATTTTGAGATGGCAAAACTATAAAATCAGTAAAAAGGTAAATGTAAATAAATAACTGAATGAAAGTGTACAGTTTAATGCTGTTGGCACATATATTATGCAGTATTGTATGCAGGTACAATCTAGATTTTTTTTTTAAACTCACTTAAAAAAGAGCAAGCAACAGCAACGAAAACACTCACATTTTAGCTAGCAGGTTACTGCATTGGTTAAAAAAGAAATTGTAGCCAGTGTATAAAATGAATAATGAAGATATCAAAGTCTTGCCTCAGACACGTACCCCCACTTCCCCATCCCCCCACACTCTCTTATGTGGGTGCCTCAAGCAGCATGTTTTTTCTCCGCCTTCTTCTTTATCAGTAAATAAATAATGGCATCATAAAATGGAGTATGAAAGAAGGAAGGATAGGATTGGCCAACAGTTGGAGAGGCGGGTTTGACACTGAAATATTAATAATCCTGATGACTGTCTATCACCGAGACATAAGACTAGCTCTCCTCATGACAGCAGTAGGCTTTAGATACATTAGAATATAAATCTTAATGTATAACTGAAAAAAAACAACCGCTTAAAACCAAAATGTAAATGAGGAACATACCTGATTGCTAGAGACAAGGAAGTCATAGAATTCCTGATCCATAAATAAAAATATAAAAATTGATGAAGGAATTTGTGGTGTTTTATCCCACCAAAAATGTTGTCAGTTGAAACGAGATTTTGAAAAATAACCCAAAACAGTCTATTTAAAAACTATTTTCATGAATATGCTTTTTATGCTCCCACTAGTACTGGTACGTGTGAACAATAAACTCCATCCAAATCAGTAAGATATTGCAACTTATCACAGAAAGTAAAAATCAAAAGGTGTGGTTAATTCCTAAAAACCATTAAGAATTTTGGCAGGGAAAGGAAATAGGAACATTATCCAAAAATAAACCAACAGATGCCCTGAAAATTACCAACACAGCCTTAAATTTTGAAAGTTCAAATAACATCACCAATAAATAATATCAGAATTGATGTAAAAGCAATGTCAAAAAATTATTGAAAACAATTTAGTATCCATTTATTAAAATATGTGCAACAAACAATGGTTCTGAGAAGTTTTCTTCAGAATGAATGAAAGAATTACCTCAAAAACAAGCTTCTTATTAGCCAGCATTAAGCAAAACAGGCTAAACATAAAAACAATTGCAAAATATTGTGTAGCAAAATGGCTAAAATTGATCAAAGCATCCTAAATAATTTTAAAAAAGCTTATGGACGAACAAACAATGAGAAATTATGTACAAAATAACAGTCTTCACGCTCCTCCTAACACAACCCTATGGATATATCTGAGATTTGGGCTGGCACAAGTAGAACACTGGCTTGTGCCACCCTTGGATCTGCATTAGTACAAACAAATAAGATAACATTTCCAGAAAAAGTAATGAAAAAAGTAGCAAGAACAGACTTAAGATTTGCAGAAAGTGATGTAAATTCTAAATACTTCTGTCACACTGCTTACCTTGGTCCTCTTCTTCCTTGAAAAAGACATTGGAGCTTCTTATCCCTTTCAGAAAAACAAACAAGCAAACAAAAAAACAAAAAAGCAGACAGACAGCTGAACAAACAGATGAATAAACACCACAAGGTAATATTCATATAACTTCTGGAGTTTATTGGTGTCAATAAATAATTAATAAACATTATTTTCAAGAAAAAAATATATTCATAAGAAATGCTATTTTCCCATCCGGCTCTATATAATTTCATTTTCAGTGATTGCAATCATTCTTTCTTATGATGACCTTTATAATTGTCTTTGTTTGTTTTTGTGTCCTCATGTTTGAATGACCTTGATCAATTATCTAAGTTTCCCTCTTGGCAGGTTAGATTCATATTATTCACGCAGAACACATAAGTGGCAGCCTGCCGCGTGAATCTATAACACTACAATCATATCAAACATTTATGAAGGCAGCTAATGGCCACAGACATGCCACTGTGTACTCGGTATGAATATCACTTAAGCTAAGGGTGTTAATGTGGAGGAGGGTCCCTACATTTTCATTGCGAGTCACAAGTAGTCCCAGTCTCAGTAGACCTTGTTCAGGGGCCCCGCCAGAGCCTCCAGATGCCTACTGAAAGGAGAAGCACAATGTAGATAAGCCCCCAGACAGAAGAGGGCCCCTCTGAATTATCACCCAACTCCTCCTGGCTAATTAAGATTTTGCTTGTAACTTATGTCAGCCATTTGAATCCTGACAATTCCCTAGCCTCCCCCTCATTTTAATGTGTGGCACGTGCACATAAATTGTTAGGGTGGGGACCGACGTGCTGCCCTATACAAATTGAATTGTGTGTTTTTTAGCTGCTTTAAAAGTGCTTCCTCTCCCTTGGTGGCTATAGACTGGGCTTAGGGCTCCTACAGTCTAGCCAGTGAGGGTTTGTCAGAGCAACTAGAAATGGCACAGTGGGATGTCAATATGGTTCATTTAGGGAACTAGCAGGGTCACAGTGCCTGGGGAGAGGTGATGCTACAGAGAAAGTCTTTGACTTGACAAGCCACAGGGCCAGGAAGAAGGAAGTGACTAGAGGCTATGAAGAGTGTGGTGACAATAACTCTCACTTACTAATTCAAATGAAATTTCAAAAGATCTTAGAGTAGGCCTCCCCCGTTACTACTTAAGTGTGTGTCCCTTATGAAGAAATTATCTTGCCTTCTGATGTAGTGGGTTTTCAACTTTTGGATCACCGTTAAAACTATTGAACAATACGTGTATCATCATAATTATGTTGCTGTACTACATAGGTCATACAGGTAACATGTTTATCCGAAATAGCATTTATGTTTTGACTGTTTCTCAGTTTTTACTTTGATTTTAATGTCACTGTGCCTAACCATTTTCTCCACTTTTATCCACATAGATACTATCATGTGGGGCTACCACTGATAGCGTTAATTTCCATTTTGAAAAAAATACAACTGAAGTGAAACATATTCTTATTCATGTCTCAATAAATACATGGTGTTTGAACAAGAAGTTCATATGTTTTGGTATTTTGATTCAGGGTCTGAGAACCACTTAATCCTCTCAAAAAAATCAAACAAGTTTCACTATTCTGGCAGCAAACAAATCACGCCTTAACAATATTGAACCATCGAAGGTGCTAGATTTGTTTCTCTTTTCCAAGGGTACAGACTTACATTTAGAATGCAGGAATGTGTTTTGTCTATGGCATCCTTGATAGTGTGATAATTCTTGGAATGAAACTTCACACGTGTGGCTGTAGTGCAGGAGTCACTGCTCGAGGTAGCGCTACTTGCCTAAACTCTTCAATTTAAGATAACATAGAACTGCAAAGTTAAAGTGAAAATTCCCATAACACCAGTTTTAACGATGAAACAGCCAGATTAGTTTGAAAAAATGAAATGAAATGAAAGTACAGAGGTACACAAACACAAACTGGTTTTTCAAATGTAACAGCTGATATTTGTGATTTGATATACATTTTTTTTAATGGGTGATTAGGAAGTACTGTACTTTGTTCAAATTACACATTGGTAACGTGATTTTGAAATGATCATTTAAGAAAAATAATGGATCCCATGAGAAGCAGATGGAGATAGCCTTTCATTTCATTACTTAGATCAAAGTGGATATTAAGTAATTCGTCTGCTGGGAGGCAGATCACAGGTTACTGCGGCAATGGCGGAGCAGGTCTCCACAACAAATCTGGCAGTGATGCATAAGATTGTCCATGGTGTTGATAAAAATAATAAAATTTTAAAATAAAATAATCAAAATAATCAAAAATCCACCCATTTTCATAGTCAAGAAAGAGAGAGAGACCGAGACAGACAGACAGAGAAAGAGAGAGAGAGAGAGAGAGAAAAGAAAAATTGTGTTGTGTGTGTAGATGTGTGCCAAGTGTGCATCTGCGTGTGTTTGTATATGTGCATTAGTGAGCCTCTGAGAGTATGTGTGTTTGTGGTGTGTGTGTGTGTGTGTGTGTGTGTGTGTGTGTGTGTGTGTGTGTGTGTATCAGCAGAAGGGGGTGGCGAGGGGTGATCCAGGGTTCAGTGTGTGATTGGCCCAGCTCAGCTGGAGGAGCTTTTAGTTCATTTCCCAGCAGCCTCTAGGACAGATGCACTGCCCTGAGCCATAATCTGCGTCGTGCTCCAAATGACAAACAGCAAAGTGTAGAATATTGCATTATATATTAAGTACCAGCAGTCAGTAAGTTATAGGATGCTGCAACTGCCTGCAGCACTTGTCGCTCACCAAGCAGACTCTGTTCTCCAGCAGTCAATTAAATCCAGACCATAACCTTCTACTAAATCCTGCCCTAGATGATCCATTTGTCTCTGGACAGGTCTATATGTGCAAATAAACAGTTGAGTGTGATCGCTGATTTTCAAAACCTGGAAAAAAAAATGCTTTCTTCAATAAAAATGTTTTTATAATAATAATCAATTAATCTTTCGTGGGGAAATTCCTTTTCTGCATTTAACCCCTCATGGATGAACCATGAGCAGTTGGCTGCCATCAACCACGTCAGGGAAGCAGTTAGGGGTTCAGTGCCTTGCTCAACAACAATTTGACAAACTAGGAAGAGTTGGGAATCACAACAGGAATGTTTGGTTCCAAGGACCATCGCTCTACCTCCTGCGCCACGCTGTCCCCACCTGCTCAGCTTCTCTAATTCTGCTGACCCGGAAATGTAGTATCAGGTGTTGTCGATGCATGGCAAGGGGTACGAGTCGTTAGTCCTCCTGTTGTCCACACAGAAAACACAGAACCATGAGCCATCTCCTTTCCAAACCAAGACTGCAAGAGCCTCCCACGGGCTTTTGTTGACCTTCTCTTGTGCCACTAGTCGCGTGGCAAGAGGCTGAAAATGGTGTCGGAAAGCCCAACTGTGTCTAAGTCTTGCAGCACAAGTTTGAGTGGGTACAGTGCTCATCTCTGGCGGTGAAGATATCTATGAAATTCTCAAGTAGCTCCTCCAAAAGGCATTTCTTGTCCAGCACCTGATAGTTCTGCTGGGAGAGGTCAGTGATGGCCTGGCAGGTCTCTGATGATGGCAGGTATGGATGGGTTTCTGGATGGCTGCATCCCATGGATCAGTGGCTCTACTGCTGCCATTCTGGCCAGAACAGAAACAACTAGTGCTTGCTGTTGTTTCTCTGAGGTGCAACAAGCTTGAGCACCTCTGGGTCCATGGAGAGCAATGAATTCAGAACCCATGAGCAGGGAAGCGCTTGTAATTTCCGACCCAAGTCCCCACTCATACAGTCGGTGGAGGCCAATGATGCTTGTCTCTGTAATTTTGGCTAGCCAGAGCTTATGTTGGATCTTGTGGCTATGGACAACAACTGTTAGTCTCTGCTTCCACGAGACCAGGGGTGTCAAACTCAAGACCTGCAGGGAGATCACTGGTATCTTTTAGCTTTGCGAGCTAAATAAGATTTCAGGGGTGAATTGAACTATAGGTACATTAACAGAAGTTAATATGTCATGATTTTACCCGTCTGTCCCACTTGAGAATAGATTTGCCTCAATGTGGCCCCTGAGCTAAAATTAGTTTGACATCCTGCCCTAGATCTTGACCTACTGTCCAGTCATAGTGCTGATGAACTACGTTGCAGCATGTGCCGGCCAGGATTCTCGGACTGACGAGGGAGATGTCATTCCCATTATCCGTGAGGGCTCTGCTTGGGACTCCTGAATAAAAGTCCATTTAAAGTCCTTGCAGTTTGCCAACACAACTGATACACTAGATGATTGTGCCAGGGGTATATATGGTGCTGATGGGTGACAGTGGTCCCAAAACGTCACTCTGTCTTAGTTTAAAGGTGGGAGCAGTTGTGGAGTTGAGGGGGGTAAGGCAGTAGCGAGCAATGTGTCCAGGCTCTCCACACCTGCGACAGGAGTCAGTAACTCTTTATCCAAAAACGTTGTCCAACTTGGGTAGCGACTGGGCATGCAGTTACCCCCTCTTCGGTAACCTCTACTGTTGTGGACCTGGTGCACTTGGTGACTGCTGGGATAAAGGTGCTGTGACAGGAGGAGGATTGCTCTCATCGCTCTGCCTGTATTGAGGCTGCCGCAGAGGGTAGCAGGTGGCTTTAACCGAAGACACTGCCTGAGATAGTTAAGCTGGAGCCTACATATGAAAGCCTCGATGGCCAGCTCCTCTCACAATGGTGGATCAAAACTGGACTACCCATTGCCTGTCAAGTCACAGTATGCAGGTCTGCTGCATACGAAAGCTATACCTGGGCTCTCGCTGTCTCTTGATTAACCCCTCAGAGGGAATCAGGGAAACTATATTTGAGCTGGATGGCTGCCTGAAGCACTAACCATTCCATTTTCCTCTAACGACAGGACCACATGAGCTGGCTCCCTCTCTGACAGGCAGTTGATCTGAGCTGTCATATTCTGCTCCCCGTCAGCGCATCTCCATTGTAGCAGGGAATTTTAACTTCTTCCACTCGTACAACAATGCAGCTATTGGACACAATTGGACATATCCAATGAAACAAAGGGGGAGCACCCACCCCTCTTGCTCAATGTCTCCTGATGCACTTTCCTGTGTGGAGTAAAGTAATTTCATGCCTTAAATTGTGAATGGGAGAGTCAATGGTTATATGTCTCTTCGTATATGTTGCCCTTCATGATTGGTGACAAGTCAAAGGTGACCCAAGCCTTTTGCTCAATTACAGCTTTGATAAGCTCCAGCATCCCCAGCAACCCTGAGTAGGATAAAGCGGTAAATAATGGAAAAATGGACGGAATTAAAGCACATAATAATAGGACAATAGTTTAATCGGTGAACAAGACCCCTCGGTACTTGAACTCCTGCACTTGATGAAGTACATCTCTCCCAACTTGTAAGGTACATATCTGGACTGATAACATTGCCCTCGATTTTGAGGTATTAACTCTCATATGACTACTTCAGTCTTTGACACATACCTTGCCAGCGCTTGAGTTGATGCTTTCCCCATCATCAGGAAAAAGCTGAGAAGAAAACCAAAGCTTCCAAAACCCTCCTCATAACTGTGCCGAGAAATCCTGTACTTGAAGCTCAAAAACAGTTTGTGAAAGACAGCACCCCTGGTGGAGCCCAGCCTCCACTAGAAATATGACTAAGGTTGTGCTGGGAATGCAGATACAGCTCTCACGATATTTGTTCTGAGACAGGAGACCTTCATCATGGTCTCTCCAAACTTCTCTCCCATCAGGTTTTTGCTTCCTCGAGTGCAGAGGCTGCAGCCCTTTTGGACCTAGAGTACTAAAGAATGTCCTCCTTCTTCGGTTTGATGGCCTCCTTCACTGCCAATGTCAAATGATGGATTCTTAAGTAGGTACCAAGATAAGCATGATTGACTTTCTGACCAGCCTTGAGATGCTTCCCAGGTCTATCCAACTGGTTTACCTGTCATCTAATCCAACTCCAATCAAGTGGGAATCAGTAGGCAGCTCTGCTCCTCTCTTCACTCAAGTATCCAGAAAATTTGTCAGAAGATCCGATAACACAACCATGTCGTCATTCATCTTTGCTCTAAATTGTTCTGGCATCAGATATACCTATAATCAGCCTTATACTCAAACATGGTGTCTTGCACAGAAGTCCAATAACACAACATTATTTGGGCTCTGATCAGATGAGCTGTTGCTTGCAATTACCCCCTTTCAGGTTTCTCTATTTTTGTCCATGAGAGCAATGAAGTATCGCACAGAATTATGAAATCACCAGATGTTGTTCTGAGAACACCACTTTCCAGTGACTTCGAGGTGGTGAGATACTCCAAGAGAGTGTTTGGTGCACAAATGCTCTCCTTCCGAGTTCCCCATTCCTTCTATCATGTAATAGCATTGTTGCTGAGTGGAAAAAAAATAATAATTAACTGGCGCTTAGCCAGGGGTTGTGAGTATCCCCACACCTGCCAAAAGTCTTTTATCCTGCATTACTTCAGAAAAGAAGATAGTCCAATCCCCCTTGAGGAGTTTGGTTACAGAGCCAGTATAGGAGAGTCCAACTATTTTGAGCTGTTTCTGCTCCATCTATTGCACTAGTTCCAGCTCCTTTCTGCCAGAGACAGACAATATTCCATGTTCGTAAGCCAATTTTACCACAATGAGAGCTGGCACATATAGCTTTGACTGCTGGATACACATAAAAAATGTAATATGATATAACATTATTAAGTAAACAATGTAAATAATCGAATAATATGTTGTGACGCTTGGCGAGGAATAAACGATGATGAAGCCATGGAGTCTTGAATGCAAAGATTGAGTTTATTATCGAGCACCACCATACTACGAACCAACCCACAAACACTTTCGGGGCGCAAATATATAAGCACAGACCGAAGCCATGCCCCCAGCACTTAGTCCCGTGGGGTGAGAGGCCACACCCAGCACGATGTATCAACATGGCGGCGCACATTGGTGCAGTGGGTTCTCGAGCTGCCAGGACCAGGCCCTATTTAACGACCTTTAAGGTCACTTTTAGCTCTAGTGTAGGGCTAAAACTGCATGTGAATTATAGCTCAAACTGATGGACATCAGAGGCTGTTTGGTCATCACAAAAACACTGAATCTGAAATCGCTACTTGAGAGACAGCGGCCCCTGAGGACAATGTAGTGGTGCAGCAGACCACGGGGAGTAGCTAGAAAAAGGAAGCAATGTGCTTGAGAACAAAAGATTGGAAAGCGGGCGGGTGCACTGGCCCAGCTAAAGGCGAGTAGGCCATCTACTTAAACTCTCTGGATAATTTCTGTTCCGGATAACAAAGTGGACTTGTTACGTCTGAAGCTGAGCATTTTCTACAGAGATGCTGAGCTGTGCTATCCTTTGACTCACGGAAATCTGGCTCAACAGCAACATGCCGGTCTCAGCCCTCCAGATTGACTGCCCACAGTTTTTCCAAGCGAACCATGACCACAGGTTGAGTAAGATACTGCGGACTGTTAATTACCCATTGCTCTGAGGCGAAAGAACTAATAAATGTTAATTGTCGGTCGTACTGTCTGCTGCAAGAGTCTTCCGCGGTGTTCATCACCATTGTTTACATCCCGCTGGGCGCTAATGCTAATGAACCACTGAGGAAGCTACATGACAACATTTACTCACTGCAGACAAGGCACTCGGGGGGTTTCAATTGCAGAGGAAATTTATCACGTAAAACTGACGGATACGCTGCCCAGTTCTTACCAGCTTGTCAACTTACCCACATGAAAAGGCAACACTCTAGACAGTGTGTATAGTAACATTCGCGGCGCGTAAAGAGCTCTTCCTCGCCCTCATCTTGGCCTCTCCGACCAGATTCCCATCTTGCTTGTGCCACTATACCACCCCCTGCTGAGGAGGGTCAAGCCAACAAAGAAGACAGCCAGTGTTTGGCCCAGAGATGCAGCTTTTGCGCTCCAGGACTGTTTTCAGTACACAGACTGGCAGGTCTTCAAAGAAGCAGCCATATGTGTGGGAGAGGGAGGCCTGGAGGAATACACCTACTCCGTCCTCGGCTTCATCTCCAAATGTGCTACTGATGTCACCAACACCAGAACACTAACCTGCTATCTGAACCAGAAAGCCTGGTTGAATGCTGAGGTGAGAGCTCTGCTGAAAGCTAGGGGCGCTGCGCTCAGGGACGCAAGGAAGGAACTGACTCCAGGCATCGCCAAGGCCAAAGCCATATACGTCCAGAAAATTCAGGGCCAACAGGTTCTACACCTGCTTTGAGGTCCTGACACCACTCCCAGCATCAGACTTCCTCCACCACCAGATGACACACCCATCAGTTTGACTACAGCGGACATGAGGAAGACCCTTCAGTGAATCAACCCCCACAAAGCTACAGGCACCAACAACCTGGGGCAGGTACTGAAGCATTGTACACACCAGTTATGTGGGGTGACGGCGGACATCATTAACACCTCACCGTCACTGGCATCTGTCCCCACAAGACTGACACCATTGTCCCCCGTCACAAGAACTTCACAGTAACAGGCCTGAATGGTGACCGACCAGTTGCTCTAAGCCCAATAGTCATGAAATGCTTTGAGAGGCTGGTCATGACCCACATTAATTACTCCATCGACATCACTGTGGACCCTCAACAATAGGCCTACAGGAAAAATCGTTCTACCGAGGAAGCTGTTGCATTGATGGTCCACACAGCCCTCACCAATCTCTGCATCAATGCAAAGAAAACCAAGGAGATGGTGGTGGATTTCAGAAGGGACAAGTACCCTCCCCCTCCCCTGCACATTGGGGGAGTAGCTGTGGAAATGGTCTCCATCTACAGGTCCCTCCCGGTGCACATATCCAAGAACCTCAACCGGTGTACCAACACTTCCTGGCTGGTCAGGAAGGCCCACCAGTGCCTCAGCTTACTCAGGAAGCTGCAGATTTCTGGACCTGGGAGCCCGGTCCTGAGGAGCTTCTACCACTTTGTGGTGGACAGCATCCTCTGCAACTGTATCACCATGTGGCATGGCAGCTGCACTATTGCTGAGAGGAAGGGTCTCCAGAGATTGGTACAGGCTGCACAGAGGACTGTGGGGACCAGCCTTCCCACCACCTCGGACCTCGACACATCACGATGCAGGGAGAGAGCACTACGAATCATGAGGACTCCATACATTCCACACACAGACTTTTTCTGCCACTCCTGAGAGGAAGGCAGTTGAGGAGCATTCAGAACAAAACCACCAGGCTCAGAAACAGCTTCTTCCCAGAAGCTGTAAGACTGCTGAACTCGAGCCGTGCTCTGGAGACTCTCTCCCTCTCTCACACACACGCACTCGCTCTCTCTCTCACACGTGCTCACACAGGCTCTCTCTCTCTGTCTATCAACCTGCCCTACATACACAACCTCAACCTTTACTAAATTGTTGCTCTTACTTGTTTAGATGTTCGCATTTGCTCTTTGTTTTTGTTTCCTTGCTCTTCTATTTATTTTTATTCTTATGGCTTGAAACCTGACCTGGGTACTCATTTCTTACCACAAACTATAAGCTGTGGTGGTATGACAATAAAAGTTCCTTGAATCATTAAATCTTGTCAAGCACATTAATGGCACAAATTCTACAAATATAAATATGGAGAGAAATGGAGATACTGAATGTTTCATACTGAAGAGAATGACCGTCTTTGATAGTTTTGGTGCTTGAGATGTTAAAAACCCGACTAAACTCAAATTGGCATCTGTTAGATAAGTAGAATCATAAATCTTATTTCAAATTTGCATGGTTATTCAACTAAAATGACAGAGATACACATTCAAACCTAAAATAAAAAATAAACAAGCACAAATTGTTTTTGTCCATTTTACTGTCAGGACCTGTTGCAGAGTGATTCAGTATTTTTGTAATTAATTGTGACATTTTGTTATTTTAATGCGAAATTTAGCACAACCCACATAGTAAAATAGAAAAAATAATCAAATTCAAAAAGTCGCCAGATCATTTGGCAACATTTGGAGGCAAACAACAATTCAATCTCTCATTCACACAGCTGGACAATTTAGTTTCAATTATCTTAAGTATATTTTTGGAGTGTGGGGGGAAAACCAGACACTCCAAATAGAGAGGCCTGAGTCAGAGTTGAACTCGGAACCTTCTTGCGGTGAGAAGGAAGTGATAAAGAATTCAAATGAAAATCCTATACATTTCGATTTAGAAATGTATTATATCCATGCACTATCCCTTTCCAAAAATAAAATAACATAGAGAACTTAAAATATCTCTACTTGTGCATAATGGAGCAAACTAGAAATAGTTTGACTCACAGCAGATACAGAAGAGGTGCAACCAAAACCATGGTTATTTGTTAGGTCCTGAACTTGTCTGAAAACACACTGTGGTTCCAACTCTTTGTCCTTGCTCTGACCCCACTCTGGCTTCTTTCCAAACAATTAGACACAGTTGTTCTCACCTTAAAGGGCACTGCAAGATTTGGGGTGGGGGAACAAGTAGAGGCTTTCTGACTGAGGGTCCCAGTAGGATAATAAAGTGGGCAGAGATGCCTGGAAAACAACTGACCTACATGAAGGTCTACCCCAGTCACATGCAATACAGAGATCTTAGTGGACATGTGGAAACCCTCGGAGACACACAGAAAACACCACTTCTTGTCCTTCAGCGGACTCAATTCAAGGAAGATAACCCCTCCATGATAATTTGTTTCATTAAAAAAAAAAAGTCAAAATCTTAGTATGCTATTACTGTATGTTTGAAGGTGCTGTCTCTTAATCATGGATAGCAAACATTTTCCTGTAAAAAAGAATTAAATGCAATTTCAAAGTAGACTCCTTCATTTCAAAATTTTTAATCTAAAAATAAATTAAAACAAAAAGAAAATATCTATCTATCTTTCTCTCTCTCTCTCTCTCTCTCTCTCTCTATATATATATATATATATATATATATATATATATATAAATATATTGTGGCGGACACTAAAGGATGTGACCTCTCACCCAGGGACTCATGGCTTCTTGGGGGGCGTGGTTACGGAGTGTACATATACTGACGTTCTCGAAAGTTCTAGAGATTAATTGTTTGTTGGTGTGTCCTCATTAAAGTTTGAACTCCTCCACAACCCCGCTGTCATTTCCTTGTCGACATATTACATTGATGACCCCCCGCATTTCAATATGGCTTCCTACGTCAACTTCCGGTCCCTGTATGATTGGCCGTTGCGCATACAGGAGGTTCCTCGCCGGGGGTTGACCCCCTTCCAGGACTCCAGCAGCACCTCCGTAAGGCCAGTGCACGGCAGTGATGTCGAGCTGGAGGGACGCCGCTGCAGTCTCGGAAGACTGCTCAGGCCTCCCGTGAGGGACTAGTTGTTGCCCTTCTGGGTGTTCGGCGGGGGGCTGTGTGGCGGACACTATAGGGTGTGGTCTCTCACCCAGGGACTGAGGGCTTGGGGGGCATGGTTATGGAGTGTATATATAATAATAATAATGTAGACTTTATCAATCCCTCTTGCGGAAATTCGTTCTCTGCATTTAACCCATCATGGCTGAACCATGAGCAGTTGGCTGCCGTCTGCCAGCGTCGGGGGAGCAGTTAAGGTTTCAGTGTCTTGCTCAACAACACTTCGACACACTAGGAGGAGCAGGGTAATCGAACAGGGGAGGTTTGGTTCTTAAGACGGTCGCTCTACCTCCTGCGCTACACCGTCCCTAAATATAAATAAACTCAACTTGCAACAACATTGCATTAACTTCTGTTTTACAGAAAAAAGTTTGCTCCAGAACAGACTTGAAATGACGGTCATTTAAAATCTCGGCTCTGATGAAGTTAATTGCTCGTCTTATAGTGCTCATTGCATGTTTTAATTTCAAGGCTTTTTGACACAAAACAATTCCCTGTGTATGATGCAGTGAAAAGATAAGACAAGATAATACTTTATTGATCCCCAAAGGGGAAATTCGTAAAGACGGGATGATGGTTGCTGACCTGTGATGTTCTCCGCATCTTCTCATGGATCCCTCCCACAAATCCACTGTTATGACCACACATCTTAGTTTCTCCATCCGTTGTCAGTCTCACAAGTTTGTCCCACAGCAGCTCCAGTTCATTTACACATCTGAATAGCTCTTCAAAGACATCTGTCCTGGTAGTGGTGCCATGCAATGATTGTAATCCCCCAAACTCTTCTGTTACGCACAGACTTGAGTCCACAACATGTTTTAAAGGCGAAGGCAGAAGGAATCAGATGGTGATCAGGCACTGGATGCAGCAGCTAACAGATTAACAGGAGCCTTCTGTCCATGGCGGAAAAAAACTAAATAACTCTGACGACTGCAGGCCTTTTTCAAATGAGCCAACATTTCCAGGTTCTTCGCAGCAAAGTATTTTATTGATTGCCTTATATTTAATTCAAAATCATATCGTAGTCAAAGTGAGGTAAAGCCATCCATCCATCGTCTGCCACTTATCTTACACTCAGGGTCAGGGGGGATGCTGGAGCTGAACCGCCTGCATGTTTTTGGACCGTGGGAGGAAACCGGAGTACTTTGAGGTAACCCATGCAGACATGGAGAGAACCCTAGTCGACATCGAACCAGGGTCCTTTGTGCTATGAGGCCGAAGTGCTAACCACTGTAAATGGAGCGCAGCAAAAAGGTGTAGAATCAGTTTGAACTTCAAGAATGCAAATGTAAAACTTCTGTAAGAGGCATAATTTATATTATTATGCTTTGATAATAACGTGCTAAGTGACTATTCATTGAGACGATTTCAAGCTGCCGCAGTTATATCCTGACTTCTTGCCCAGTGTCAGAATGCAACAATTGCTATTGTACTATGTACCAACTGGTTTGATCTGACCTGTACATATATTTATATATTCTTACATTCATTTTTTTTTTATACCTTTTAAATCTACTTCATTTTCTCACCTGCTATCATCATACTGCTACAGTATCATATTATATACTGCCTGGTTTTGCACTAAACTACACAGAAACCATGCTGCTATGATACCCTCGAAATACATATGTTGATACCTTTCAGTTCTTATGCCGTTAAATCTCTGTCATCCTTTCACCTCACCACCATTAAATTGTATCTGTGTGCACTTTAAAGTTTCATGTTTATAGTTTAATGTTTATTGTGTACTTTATTGTTTCATGTACACTTTATTATTATTATTTTGTTAATTTCATGTCACTGAGGGTGAGTGAGAAACACCTCAATTTCTCTATATGTGTAGTACATGTTGAGAAATTGACAATAACGGATACTTTGACTTGAAGAATGTTTGAAGAATACCAACAAAATGAACTTTTTTCCTATTTTAAAAATTTAAACTACTGGTGAAAATATATTTTACCATCAATATACTTTGCTGACATTGTTTGTATACAATATGTAAATGTATATCATTTAAGTTTTCAGCTAACTAATCTAGTGTTTGGACACTAATTAGTTGTGCAAAAATACAATATTTGTTAAACTATGAAAAGATGTTCATTTAATCTAACAAACCTATCCTGTTGCTACTTTTATCTGGGGCTGGATTTATACAGGTGTGTGTGACATGGACATTTTAAGAGGTGCTGCCCTACAATTCTGCTATTGTTATTTATTTATTCAATTCTGACAATTTCACATGTAAACAACAGAATAGGTCAACATAATTCTGTGCTTTTGAAATAACTTAATCCTTTTGTTTTTCAGATGTCAAATAAAAGACCCCAACAGTGTTGATCGAGCTGACGAGACATTGAGTGAAGCCTCCAACTCCACCCACTCTGATTCTGTTTGCTGTCAGATGTTGGCATCCTGCAATTATAAGACTGCATAGGGCCTGTACACCCTAATTGCTTTGTTTTTCAATTATTTTATGAGGCTTCAGTAATTTACTTCATTCTTTTCAAATATGCAGATGAGACATTATAATTATAATTTTCAATGTATCACTTTTTGCTGTCACTGAAAAGATGTAATACTGCTATTAATGGAGAGCACAGGGAAAGTTTAATATTGCAAATGCACATTCGTTGACATCTTGTTTGTAATTGATAGATGTGGAAAATAGCCATATGGTTATCTGTTGTTAAACGAAACACTGTTGAAGTGGAAGATGATAACAATTAGAACAAAAACCTATAGCTTCTCAGTGTGTGCAGTATGTAGTACATTTCAGTTCAGAAGAGGAATAAAACCCAGGTTTGTTCTTTGCAAAGCCTGCCTATTCACTCTGCCATCATCATTGTGCCGTGCTTGTTTCAGAGTCAAGGGATGCAACTTTTATTCAACACTTTGTCAAATACTTGGTGCATCAGTGTTACCAATTGGTCCATTTCAGAGACAGAGTCTGGGTACACGGGACATCGTGGGAAAGACTGACCCAACCCCATAGAAATGCAGGAAATCTAGTAAGGGTATATTGGTAAGGGTATAATTGTAATTAACGATTTACTAAAAAGGATTTTTTTTTTCAAATTTTGAAAAATAAAAGAAGATTCATACAGTCACAGAAATAAGGATTCAAATTTAATAAGAACAAAACAAGTAGGGTCGAGATGAAATATACGTTATGGTTTTTGTTTGTCTTTTCTCTTTGTATGTTAACAATCTAATATATATACGTCAGATACATCGATGTCAGAGTAAGGGAACAAATTCAGAAGAAAGTTGTTTTTTGCAGGCCAATTTTATGTGATGTGTAAAACCCATGTCTTCAGAAACAGAGTTCTTCACTTGGCATAAACTGCATTAATTGATTCAGCCTAAATATCCTCAAACAGTTTGGAAAAATTCTAACAGCATTTTCTCAGAAATATTGGAATGATTGGATATCCAAAAAAGGGCTTCAACCCCATCCAACACTACTACGATGCACATCCACCCACAAAAGCTCAAAAGCACTCCCTTCATCCATTAATGCTTCCCATAAATCTTGTCCAATCTGATGAGTGAAACAGAGGAGGGGACAGCTCGATGACGAGCGCCTGGTGGCCGGGCACAGCCCGAAAGGACAACATGGGACCCCCTTCCCCTGGGCTCACCACCCACAGGAAGGGCCAAGGGAGTCAGGTGCAGTGTGAGTTGGGTGGTGGCCGGAGGGGGGGACCTTGGCGGTCTGACCCTCGGCTGCAGAAGCTTGCTCTAGGGACATGGAATGTCACCTCTCTGGCAGGGAAAGAGCCCGAGCTGGTGCGTGAGGTTGAGAGATTCCGACAAGATATAGTTGGACTCACCTCGACTGGAACCAGGCCTCTCGAGAGGGGCTGGACTCTTTGCTACTCTGGAGTTGTTCCCGGTGAGAGACGCTGAGCAGGAGTGGACATATTGATTTCCCCCCGACTCGGCACCTGCACGTTGGGGTTCAACCCGGCGGACGAGAGGGTAGCCTCCCTCCGCCTTCGGGTAGGGGGACAGGTTCTGACTGTTGTTTGTGGCTATGCACCCAACAGCAGCTCAGTATACCCACCCTTCTTGGGGTCCTTAGAGGGGCTGCTAGAGAGCGCTCCCTCTGGGGACTCCCTCGTTCTACTGGGAGACTTCAACGCTCACCTGGGCAACGACAGTGCGACCTGGAAGGGCGTGGTTGGGATCAGGACCCCCTGATCTGAACCCGAGTGGGGTTTTGTATTGGACTTCTGTGCTCATTACTGATTGTCCATAGCAAACACCATGTTCAGGCATAAAGGTGTCCATATGTGCACTTGGCACCAACTCACCTCTTTGATCGACCTTGTGTTCGTATCGTCTGACTTACGGCCACATGTCCTGGACACTCGGGTGAAGAGAGGGGCAGAGCTGTCAACTGATCACCACCTGGTGGTGTGTTGGCTCTGATGGGGGGGGGAAGATGGCGGTCAGACCTGGTAGACCCAAGCGCAATGTGAGTGTCTGCTGGGAACGTCTGGCAGAGTCCCCTGTCAGGGAAAGCTGACTCGGGCGTGGGAGGAGTTCGTAGAGGCCATGGAGAACGACTTCCGGTGGGTCTTGAGGAGATTCTGGTCCACCATCTGGCGTCTCGGGGGGGGGAAGCAGTGCTCCGTCAACACTGTATACAGTGGGAGCGGGGCGCTGCTGACCTCAACATGGGACGTCGTAGATCGGTGGCAGGAATACTTCTCAGGCCTCCTCAATCCCGTCGAAACACCTTCTAATGAGGAAGCAGAGCCGGGAGACCCTGGGGGGGTCCGCCTATCTCCGGGGCTGAAGTTGCTGAAGTAGTCAAAAAGCTCTTCAGTAGCGCAGCCCCGGGTTGGATGAGGTCCGCCCTGTGTTCCTCAAGGCTCTGGATGCTGTAGGGCTGTCCTGGTTGACACGCCTCTGCAGCATTGCGTGGACATCGGGGACAGTGCCGCTGGACTGGCAGACCGGGATGGTGATTCCCCTTTTTAAAAAGGGGGATCGGAGGATGTGCTCCAATTTCAGGGGGATCACACTCCTCAGCCTCCCTGGCAAAGTCTATTCAGCGGTGCTGGAGAGGAGGGTCCACCGGGTCATCGAATCTCGGATTCAGGAGGAGTAGTGTGGTTTTCGTCCTGGTCGTGGAACGGTGGACCACCTCTATACCCTCAGCAGGGTTCTCGAGGGGGCATGGGAGTTTGCCCAACCAGTCAACATGTGTTTTGTGGACTTGGAGAAGGCATTCGACCGTCCACGGGCATTCCTGTGGGGGGTGCTCCGGGAGTATGGGGTACCGACCCCCGTTGTACGGGCTGTTCGCTCCCTGTATGTCAGAAGTCAGAACTTGGTCCGCATCGCCAGTTGTAAGTCAGACTCCGCCAGGGCTGCCCTTTGTCACCGATTCTGTTCATAATTTTTATGGACAGAATTTCTAGGCGCAGCCAAGGCGTCGAGGGGATCCGGTTTGGTGGCAACGGGATCAAGTCTCTGCTTTTTGCAGACGATGTGGTCCCATTGGCTCCATCAGGCCATGATCTCCAGCTCTCGCTGGAGCGGTTTGCAGTCGAATGTGAAGCGGCCGGGATGAGGATCAGCACCTCCAAATCCGAGACCATGGTGCTCAACCGGAAACGGGTGGAGTGCCCACTCCAGGTCGGGGAAGAGGTCCTGCCCCAAGTGGAGGAGTTTAAGTGTCTCGGGGTCTTGTTCATGAGTGAGGGAAGGACTGAGCGGGAGATCGACAGGCGGATCGGTGCAGCGTCGGAAGTGATGCAGACTCTGTACCGGTCTGTCATGGTGAAGAGGGAGCTGAGCCGCAAGGCAAAGCTCTCAATTTACCAGTCTATCTGAGTTCCTACCCTCACCTATGGTTACGAGCTGTGGGTAGTGACCGAAAGAACAAGATCGTGAACACAAGCGGCCAAAGTGAGTTTTCTCTGCAGGGTGGCCAGACTCTCCCTTAGAGATAGGGTGAGAAGTTCGGTCATTCGGTAGGAACTCGGAGTAGAGCCGCTGCTCCTCCGCATAGAGAGGAGTCAGATGAGGTGGCTCGGGCATCTGGTCAGGATGCCTCCTGGACGCCTCCCAGGGGAGGTATTCCGGGCATGCCCATCTGGGAAGAGACCACAGGGAAGACCCAGGACAAGCTGGAGAGACTATGTCTCTAGGCTGGCCTGGGAACGCCAAGGGGTCCCCCCAGAAGAGCTGGACCATGTGGCTGGGGAGAGGGAAGTCTGGGCCTCCCTGCTCCGGTTGCTGCCTCCGCGACCCGACCAAGTATAAGCGGCTGAAGATGGATGGATGGATGGATGTCTCTTGGGGTCACTGTAATATCCTCCACATGATACAAAATGCAATTTTGGGGATTTGAAAATCATGTTTCTGTACTTGCAATCACAGCAGCTGTAATGTCACAGAAAATCGCTTGATAGGAGAACAGAACTTGCTCCCTTGAAGAAAGTAAAACAAGAAACAATCAAAATAAATCTTTGGTAATTGATAGATAATTGGTGGTCATTTCCAAACAGATCATATTTCCTTTGAAATTGAAAACAATTCAATGGCATTTATATCGTGCATTTTGTGTGAATTTATTTGTTGAAGATTGTTTATTTGGATAAGTGTTACACAATGTGCATAGATCTCAGCAACAACAACTCAGCACCACAAAGAGTTTGAAGACTTTAATGAGGCTCAGGAAATCGGGCAGGCTGGGTCAGTAACAGAAAGACAAGCAGGAGACCGCTGGAAAGCCTGCATGGCAAAGAACAATCTGGCAAATGGTTGGGTGTGCAGCATGCACTTATAATGGAGAGTTGATTCCCAGTGATGAGTTACAGCTGTGAGTCTGATTATTTAGCGTCCGACTGAACTGTGACAGAACCCCTCTTCAAGGGATGGCCTTTCACATCCAAAGGGAGAAAAAGAAAGTCGAGAAAACTTGGCTTGGTCGGAGGGGAAAGCTCGATGGCAGGCTAGAATTTCTGAGAGCAGTAACTCCGCTCTTTCTTCTGGTCCCGACCGGGTCCCTCTTCGAGTTCCCTGCCCTGTCAGTGTATGCCAACACTCTCCCTCCTGGTCCCAAACAGGACTCTTCCAGCTCCCTGCCCCGTTGATGTATTCCAGCGTTCTTCCAGTACCGACTCTACACTTGAAGAGCAAATTGCGGCTCTTGTCTGGACACACATCACAACAACGAGCTGTTCACCTTCAGTCTGGCCACTCGAAGCGACGACAAACTGTTCATCTCAGTAAAGATTTTATTTGAACTCTCTCCCTGTTGGTACCGAGTCTTATGTTGCTTGTGGATCCTAACAGCCCCACTACAGGAGATGATTTCCAACGTTGTAGCTGGTAAGTTCCTGAACAAATACTGCCTGACAAAATGCTTGGGTCCAAGCCAAGCCTAAGCCAATGTAAACAACTGTGACAAGGGCCATGAAACTCTGCAGGACACACCTGCATCAACGAGTACACTCCCCATCCCTCAGCCCATTACAGATGTTCATGAGGGACCGATTGGGTGGTAGTAATAGAATAGTAATAGAACAATGAGTTGTGTTGGCAAAAACTGCTTCTGGCCAATGAACGAAGACATGGTTTGGTACAAACTTGAAGATATTCTTAGACTGGCACCACAACCCTTGTCAGTTACAAAGAGGCACATGACAACAGTCTGGGCAGAAATATGCTCTGCTCTGGATCATGCTGGTTAAATGAAAACACTGGTTTGACAGTTTGTCAGCTCAAACCACTCATCAGAAATATTGCTGACTTTTAGTTTAGTTTCAATTTTCAAAATATGTTATTTTAAAATGGAAAAAGCAATGGTTTGAGATTGATTGCCATGAGCTGTATGACAAACCTTTACAACTTGCTTGCTTGCTTGTCTTACCAAGGGGGTAGAGGTCAGACGAAAGGCAACACCTAGTCCTCCATTTGGGGAGTTGGCCGTGGGGCTAACAACCCCACCCCGTATACAGATAAGCAAACAAGAGTAAACCATGATTTTGCACCCAGGGGAGTAGTTGGATCTTCGTCAGAAGGACTAATGATGCAGGGTGGTGAAACCCGGAAGCACCCAGAAGCCACTTTGTCGAAAATCATCCTCTCAACCAGGGCGACAACCACCATCGGTACATGGAACGTAAGGACCATGTTTGAGCTGGAAAGGCTGCACAAGTTGCCATCGAGACCAGCTACAAACACCACAAAACAGTCCCTCAGGTGCAACCACCAAGGGAAAAGAAAGAGAGGTCGACCACAAAACACCTGGCACAGAGACTGGGAGGCAGATCCCAAGAAAATGGGCTACACTTGGGAACAGCTGGCTCAGGACCGAGATGCTTGGAGAACTGCTGGCAGCCTAAGCCCCAGAAGGGGTAGCAGGTGATCGTAGTAGTAATGTCTTCTCCATTACAACACATTTTGCATTAAATCCATAATAATTACACAAATGTTTTGAACAATTATGCAGTTATGTATGTGGAGGATCTGTTTTCCTGGCCATAGTTAATTCTTGTAAAAATATTTTTCTGGCGAAAATAGGTATTAGTAGAACTTAAAGAAACAAAGTCCAGTTCTTCCCTTGTAGGGAAGAAAATCAAATCCAGGTGTCATGAGAAGATTTTGACAGAAAATGCAATTATGGTTGCAAATTAGGCCATGGAGAACAACTTTGAGAAGGCACCAGGGACATTTTGGTCCGTGGTGGAACTAATTCTTCCAAGGTTTCTTTAATCCTGGTGCTTTCCAATGAGGAAGCACAGTCAGGGGACTATGGGGGGGGGGGGGGGGGGCTTTTCCGAGGGGGGGGTTGAGGGGGGGTAAGAAGGCCCCCGTGGGCCCCCTGGGGGGGGGCCGCGGGGGGGGCCCCTCCCTCC
>CAAKHD010013435.1:7801-20248 GCA_901007705.1 Fistularia tabacaria | reverse complement strand
CAAAACAGCAGGGGGGGGGGGGGGGGGGGGGGGGGGGGGCTATTTCCAAGGCTGAAGTTGCAGAGGTAGTCAGAAAGCTCCTCTGTGTCCTCTGTGGCGGGGCCCTTGGGGTGGCTCTCATCTCATCCCAGGGTACTCTGGATGCTGTGGAGCTGTCCTGACTGACATGCCTCTGCAGCATCGCATGGAAGGCAGGGGCTGTGCCACTTGACTGGCAGACTTGGGTGGTGATCGCCCTCTGTAAAAAGGGGGAGCATGGGGGGGATCACCGGGGGGTGTGTAGGGTGTACTCCAACTACACCCCTCAGCCTCCCTGGAAAAGCCTATCTAGGAGTGCTGGAGAAGAGGGCCCAACCGGTAGTTGAACCATGGATCTAGGAGGAGCAACATGGTTTTCCAGCTCTACTCCCCCAGAAGGGTCCTTTAGGGTGCATGGGGGTTTGCCCAACCAGTCTGTTTGTGGACCTGAAGAAAGCATTTGACTGCTTCCCGCAGGGAATCCTGAGGTCCTTGTATGATCGGTGCCAGAGCATGGCCCGCACTGTAAGTTAGATTTGTTCTCTGTGAGAGTTGGACTCCCATAGGGCTGCCCTTCGTCACCGATTCTGTTCATAACTTTTATGGACAGACTTTCTAGGCGCAGCCATTGTGTTGAGGGGATCCACTTTGGTGACCTCAGAATTGGGTCTCTGCTTTTTGCAGATGATGTGTTTCTTTCTGTTGGCTTCATTCGAACATGATCTCTGGTTCACAGCTGAATATGAAGCGGTCGGGGTGAGGATCAGCACCTCCAAATCCAAGACCATGGTTCTCAACCAGAAACAGATGGAGTGCCCACTCTGGTTCAGGGAGGAGGTCTTGCCCCAAGTGGAAAAGTTCATGTATCTCGGGGTCTTGCTCACAAGTGAGGGAAGGATGGAATTAGAGATCAACAGGTGCATTGTTGCACTGTCAGTAGTGAAGAGGCCTCTACCCTGGTGAAGAAGGAGCTGAGTCAAAAGCTGAGTCACCCACGCTGTCCTGCCCCTTCTCAAGCTGCCACTTTATTGTGGTGGAGGGGTTTGTATGTCCCAGTGATCCCAGAAGCTAAGTTGTCAGGAGTGGTATGCCCCTGGGAGGGTCACCCAAAGCTAAATGGTCAGGGATGAGGGAACAGACAAAGCGTGGCTCAAAATATCCCCAATTGACAATTAAAAGGACCAAGTTTTTCTATTAAATATATATTTGATTATATATCTTTCTGCCAGCTGGGATAGGCTCCAGCATCCCCCTTGACCCTAAGTAGGATAAGCGGCAGATGATGGATGGATGGATATATCTATTTTGAGCTTGAACCCAACTATGGGGTCACATCAGGTCGTACTGCTTTTCAAAGCTCTGTTCGCTATGTTATCTGTCTACAATAGGTTCATGTCATAAAAACTCTTGATATCAATAGAGTTGTGTCATGATGAAGAAGAGTATTCAGCCTAATCATCTACATGGTTAAATGTTTGATGTGTGATTGAAGGGGAAAGCACACTATATCGATCTCTGATTGGGGATGGACTGTTCCTTATTTCAAACATAGATTTTACTGCTCCATAATCTCATTCATTATTTATTTTAAAGTCATGGAAAAGAGCGACTGTGCTGAATTGATTAAAAAAAATAAAGTTCTATCCTTGTGATAACCTCCGACCATCAAGATAAAAAAAAACTTTATGATAAAAGCAGTCTCAGTGCGTAAAGCTGAAAAATCCTTAAAAAATTGAAAGATCTATACTGAGACAGGTCTTCTGTATGGGCTTACAATTCGTGCATGGGTTTTTCCTGTCATCCTTCCATAGGGTAAATACAATCTTTAAGGGAATCGAAGACTTTAAATAGTGTGTTGGTCTCATTGAGATAGTGCATAGTTGAATGTCTTGATTTAGCCTTCAGATTGATTGGTTGCCAGGACAAACACCTCCTCTTGCCCAATGATGGTTAGGATTGGCTCAAGCCCCTTATTTCCAGAGAGGAGTGACATAACAGACAGATGGATTGATGATTTGATTTACATATTTGTAATGTCATAACACACTCTAGTGTGGAATGATGATCACTCATTGCAGCCACATACACGTTTGTTGGATTTATTTCCAATTATGATGTAAAATCAGTAGAAAAAACACTAGGACCCTATTGGTTAACAATAACTAATTAAATATTTCAATAACAGGGATACATTTTAAAGAATTAAAGATCTTGACAGGATAGGTATGATTATATGGGTTCTGAAACACAGATAAAGAACTGGTAACATTGATCCAATGTGCTGAAACATTGCATTTGACTGATCAAATTACAGGGCCATTATTCTGGCCTACTTCTTTGGTTGAAGTATATTCACAGTGTAAAATTATGCTTTTGTAAATGTAAAGGCTCTAGATATTCCGTTCTTTCATGACACATTCAGTTCAAGTCATTACCAACTCCGATATCTGCAAGAGCAAAATGAACTTGAATGTATTCTAATTTTTCTCAAAACCTGGATGAAAGAAAAGAAAATGTATAAATTACACATGTAATCCCACAAAATTCTAATTTAAACAAACTATGTGGAAGAAAGGTATATAATACTGAGTATACCGGGATGTAACAATAGTACCGTTGTGCTTATCTGTTGTTTGTCTGTGCTCCTTACATGTGATGAAATTTGCCTGCGGTCATAGCCCAGGGCTATGACTGCCCTGGAGACAAAAGAGGACGGGTCGCCACCATCATGTTTAACCACCCCTGACACATCATCACCCTTATTGTGCCTCTCAATCTGAACACACACACAGACATACACCCATACAGAGCAGCAGCAGTACAGGACAGCAGTGCTGGAGCACCATCTGTCAGACTAGTGTCAAGTGGCCCTTGTCTCCAGTGATTATGGGAGCTCCTGCTGCCTCAGGTGGTCCACAGACTGGCTCACCCATCTAGAGGGGCTGGGCCAGGCCATATGGTCTGTGGGGCATGACGGGAAACCCAGGGGAGGTAGATCCCCTCCCCTGCCACAGGACAGGATAGACAGCAGTCACAGCATAAGCCTCACTGTCCACTGAAATGTCCCAATCAGGTTTGAGTGGACAATTAAAGGTTTGACCAACACTGTTTCTGAGAAGAATAAAAGAAAAAGAGAGGGGTTGCTTGTGTCAAGGCCAGCAAACTTTCTCAGTGACATGAGTTGTGTTTTGAAAACTAGATGTCATAAACCATAATTCATTTATATATATTGTTTCATATAGTCCTCCTGAAATTAAATAGGTATTGAATATTAAAATGTTGAGTGTCTGACTGAGGACATCCCGCAATTACTCTGAGATTACAAAAACACTTTACAGCCGAAAAAAAAGTGCTGAAGCTTAACATTTATCATTATTGAGTCGCAGCAATGATCCAGTAGTGTCAATTGGAACTTGAATTACAAAGAATTAAAGGTTAACAGGAAAGGTCAGATTAAGATCTAGATAAGCAATCAAAGCATAGACAATTAGCAATACCCGATTAAAGTGACAAATTCATTGCTCCGAGTAATTGTTGCACCATTCTCCGATGTCTTTGATAATTGTATGTCAGGCTGATAAATAAAGTCAAATTTATTTTGTCAGGGTTTCTATTTCAACCTTAAAAATGTTTATTTAGGCAGGGTTGGTGAGCTATAAAGGTCATGACAATTACTTTGCCCTTTCCTAAGATAGTCTACATACTTTTATCCGCAATAGTTTCTATACAGCTTTGGTAAATGGGGGTCGATTAATTTGCTTCAAAAATTTGGGATTATGGTGGGATTATTTCTTTCCAGAATTTATTGCTTATCTGTAATTGTTTGGAGAGGACTTCCTCGGGATGAAGTGTCTTTTACGCTATTTTTAGTTGTTTTTTTTTACTTTTTTTCCTCATCACTCAGGCCAAGGGTCACATGAAAGCATTGTTGCATTATCTGATGAGGCAAAATAGTTACCAAATTCAAAAACCGTTTCAACAATTATGCCATCCTTGAATAACCATGTATAAATTACCATGAGAAAAGCCTTGATAGGGCTGTTTTCAGATAGAATGATGTTCAAGAGCAAAGGACAGTGAGCAGCCAAAGTCAGTCGCAATATGAAAGAAAATGCTGATGTTGGATGGAAAAGAAGCAACCTTTGATGCTTTCCACCATATCTATCTATTCAATAGATTTGAGATTTCTTCAGTGAAATTTGCAATCAGAATGTTTCAGCAGTGAGAAGGTTTCTGTCCTGACCTTTTAGTCCCCCTTTGAGCATTACACTTCTATTAATGATATAAAACGCTTTAGGGGCGACGTGGTGCAGGACGTAGGGTGATCATCTTTGGAAGCAAACCTTCCTGGTTCAATTCCCTTCTCCACCTAGTGTGTCGAAGTGTTGTTGAGCAAAACAATGACCCCCTAACTGCTTCCCTGGCGCTGGTAGATGGCAGCCAACTGCTCATGGTTCATCCATGATGGGTTAAAGGCAGAGAACGAATGTCCCCCGAAGAGATTAATAAAGTATACATTAATATTATTACAATACTTCTTGTGTTGGCAATTTTAAAACTGTTTCTTCCACTTTCTACACACCAGCACTGGAGTTATTGTTAAAAAGCTTACACTTCGATCACTGAAGACCTGGGATGTAAAAATAGAAGAATGGCCAAAGTTGCAGCCAGGCCCTAAAAATTTTGACTTCCATGATGTGTAGGTCTGCAACTGATTGACTGAGCGCCTCAAGCAAACCCAATGAATTGTCCACAGTTATCTGTGCAGGAAAGTGTTAAAACCAGTGGGGGGCCACGAATTTCAAGCCGAGGCCTTCAACTACATCCTACCTAAATGAATCTGCTTCTTCTTCTCTTCCTTACGGCTAATCCCTTCAGGGGTCGCCATAGTGAATCAACCTCCTTCATCTAACCAGGTTCTCTGTATCCTCTTCTCTCACACCTACATTAATTAATACACCTCATAATACCAATATCAATTTGACACCACACCTCGAGAATCTATACTGAATCACGCTTCCACATTATATCACTTTAATACAGGCTAGTCCAGCAAGACTTAATTTCTGAAGCATTTAAAATCAATAATCTCACATTCACAATTTTGAGTAGGAAACTAAGTTCAGGGATATTGTCAAACTCAAAAATAAAGGCAATTTTAAGAGATTAGTCAACAAATTTCAATAATTCTACAAAAAGTGAGCTACCTGAGCTTGAACATGTTTGTCTAATAAAATGTGCATTGTCGCTGATTCATAAGAGACAACAACGAGCCGAAAAATAAAACTATTTTATTGAAAATAGAAGTGAATTGATTACTTGCATTTGTTTTTGAGAACATATATATCTTGCCACATGACAAGAATTAAACATGAATAATATACCATGTTACTTACAAGTATTTGTAAATTACAGATTATATGAATTTATTTTTTAATTTTCAGTATTTGTCATTTAATTGAGTTACCATTGATTTTATAGTAATTAAATAAAATGACAAAAACATTTTTTAAATAAAAAGCTTGCACTCACCAATACTGATGGCACCAGCTTATTTGTAAATAAAATATTCCTTTCCTTTTCTGTAGAAGACCTCAACAGCTCTTTTGTAACAGTTAATCTGTGCATATCAGTTCCATCAATAAGTCCTTTTCAATGGACATGGAGGCTACTACTGAGTGTTCTGTCTGTCTGGTCGTGTTTCTGGCATAAGTTTTAATCTGCTTTTATGCAGAGAATGAAGCTCAACTGAGGTAGTGTACACAGGGATAATCACAGACAAACCAGCTATGCATAAAGTTGCCCCATATTCTCATTCAGATTTCTTTGCTCCGAAAAAAATCACAGAGATCAGCAGGACTTTTCCCGAGAAAATCAGCCATTTACAGCAATAGCTGTTGGATCTAACTGATGTCCGGGTTGCGTTTAGATATTTTGCAAAGGTTGACCTTTCAGACTATCATGAGTGCTTATCCAATCACAGGACACATACTTGACAACTTCAGCGTGAGACCTTCAGGCTTTTCTTGATGCTGCAGACTCGAGATTTGATTGACTATTGCAGCTATGTACGTTTGCTTACAGCACAAAGGGCAGATTTTATAGAACCTGACGCCATGAGGTAGCTGAAATATGATTGGATAAAAATTCTACCATTAAGGTACAACACTGGAAGCAATGCAACCAAGTCGATATGATAAGACAGGAAGAGAACAGACTATGGAGAACAATTTAATTTACATATTTACAAAAAAAAAATTCTGGGTATGTTTAGGCCAGAGGAGAAGGCCTTGCTAGCCCCGATGGCCCACCACTGGTTAAAACACTCAACACCAATTGAAGTCAGGATATGCTCCAACGTAATATAACTGAGAGAGAAAGTCTGTCAAAAATGTTGCATCCTGGTGGATTCCTCATTGTCATTACAAACATGATGCCAGTTGAGATTCATCCTTACTCACAGAATCTTGCAGATGCCATTTTTGCTTTCAGATCATCCCCAGAGTGACATGATCAGATACTACACAAAGTGTAGGAGTGACACAAGAGGACAGATTGGGCAGATTTATTTATTTATTTATAGCATATTTATTTAATTTTAATTTATTTCTATTTCTTTGCTGTATGGAGCATTGTATGCGCTCACTCATTATCCTCGAGGATCAATAAAGTGTTTCTGATTCTGATTCGGATGCTCAACAAATGTTGTATGTAGAAGATCATGCCTCCCAAAGGGCATCTCACTCAGGCAGTTTGATAGAATTAAAAAAACGTACAAATATAAAAAACTGAGCAGTAAGGCATGATAACGTGGATAACTAGAACACAGCAGTCAATGTAGTTGCCAAGTTAGACCACACAAATCGAGCAGAAAGAGTCATGTAGGAAACTTGCAAATCAGATCTGATCCACAAGAATCATACACTGTTCCTTGTCTTGATTGGCTATTCCTGATGTTGCTTCAATCATGAACAATTGGCATGTGATGGACAAGTTCCATGTCTTGACATTCTAAACAGAAGAGCATAATTGATTAAGGAATAATTCACATATAATCAACTGCTGATCAATGGCACTCTATAAACTCTCCGTAGAACTTGATACATAAGAAATAGAGATAATTGTCTCTGAACTGTCTCAGTTTGACTCCTGCTGTTACATTTGATAGCTTTGACTAGGTAGCTTTGTACTTTTATAGTATTTCTTTTTTTCTATTTACGGTGACTGTACTCTTGTGAGTAGTTTCACATTGTATTTAAATTAAATACAGGATGTGTTACGCCAGATTTACAGCAAATTGATCTGTGTCGTGGTTCTGACTACACGATGTGATGTGATGTGATGTCAGTTCACGCCAGCTTAAATCTTTAAGTACTGTATTTTTCAATCAAAAATGTTTTATTTTTTCAGTATCACAAATTATTCTAAAAGAGCTCATTTTTGGAGTTAAATGCACCACAGCACTACTCCTCTGGTTTATCAGGGGTCTTCCAAGATGATCATCTTATTAATATGGTGAACATGCTCTTGACACCTGAAATTCTCAACTGGTGCGACAGTCTAAAATCAAGCTGATGAAGTGACATCAAATATAATCCATACTATCATGAATGATTGAATGCAAAATTACTTTGTTTGTTTTCATTTTTTTCTTCATTGGACCTCTTTTCCAACCAGATTTCCTCTCTTCCAATTGAAGTAGTACTTTACATTAAAGGAGATCATGGAAACCAGCTAGTAGACTCAATATGAATCATATTTTCCTCAGAAATTTGGAAATATCACTATGCCTGGGTATTGTTATAAAATCTGCATCTGAAAAAGTAGCTGTTATAACCAGTAGCATGACAGAGCTATACTGAGTGGCAGCAGGAAACAGAAACTTGCTCTTCCAAGGACTATCATGTTGCAGGCTGACTTATTCCAAAATAATGAATTTGATACACATTTGATACACATTTGATACACTATGCAGGTGGACAGTGGAGCCACTGTTAGGTAAAAACAAACAAATTACAGATACACACACACACACTGACTCTTTCTGTCTCGCACACACACACACACACACACACACACACACACACACACACACACACACACACACATATATATATATATATATATATATATATATATATACATTATTCATTAGTCATCCATTCATCATATATACCAAAATGTTGCAGTCAGACCTACAGGGGGGCTGAAGCCTATCCGTGCAGTCATCAAGTGAGATGTGAGTTGCAATGTGGGTTCCCCACAATTGACCACAGGGCTACATAAAGAGACATACAAGCCATTCACTCCCTCATTCACACATTCAGGAAATTTAGGGATTTAGGGTCACCAATTCACCTGCTGCATGTTTTGGGGCTGAAACCCACACAGGAAATGCAAATTCCACTCAGAAAGGCCCAATATCAGGACTGACTCAGTCAGCTGATACTTGTATTTCATACATATACATACACATACACATATATCTATTTCAATCGACTAGCGACCAGTGGTCTTGCTAAATATTTATATTTATATTTATATTTATATTTATATTTATATTTATATTTATATTTATATTTATATTTATATTTATATTTATATTTATATATGAAACAAGAGAAGTGCTGCAAAAGCTTTTTGGTGGGTAGTAGTGGTGTGTGTGTGCAACTGAACGCGTGTATGTGTGTGCGTGTGTGTGTGGGGCGTCCTCTCATCTGCCCCCCGGCATTGACACAAGGGGGCGTATTGCGCGTGTCTGCGGATATCCAGCCTGACAAGTTCCTGATTCAGGACTTAATGTAACATCTGAGACCTGCCTTCCATACTAGGACCAGCAACCTTTTAGGGATTTTCACTGCTTCCTTGAAAACCAAACCAAAAACGGGAAATTCTACGAATTTTTACCCCTCAAGATTGCCCGGTAACAATTTGGTTATATTTCCGACTTTATTCCAGACCTGTTTGTGCGTCACAGCTTCATCAAGCTGGATCATGTCAACGTCACGCCTCACAAGTTCCAAAGAACATCCTCCTATCGTGACAACAAAATATTTTCTGAAAATGTTCACGGCTGTCTCCCAGAATTCCTCCCCTCGTCCGATTTGTGAGAAGTGAGTTGCTTTTTCCATGAAAATCAAAAACGAGTAAGATTAATACCGAACGTGAAAAGGGAATAAATGGAAGTAAGATAAACCTGGAAAACAAGTTATTTGTAGTCATTGATGTGCCAGTTTGTCCGTCCATCCGTATGTGCTTGAGCGCGTGTGTGTGCGCGCGCGCGTGGGTGTACGGGGAGCAACAGCAGGGCCGATGGGGGGGGAGCCTGGCATAGCCAATCAGCTGCTCATTGAGATGACGCGCCGCTGTGTAACGTCAGCCCCACCAAGCACTAGTGCTGGCGCACACACCGGGGACAAACACACGCACACAAGTACACACATGCACACACAAACACAGAACACGCGCTCCCTCTCCCTCTAGCTGGAAAGCACAGCCCCCGGCCCGCGGCACAGAGGACACACATCCAGGTTTCCGAGGATCTGAAGTCCAACCGTGACCGTGGACCTAACGTCGCCTTACTTTGTGGACATGGGAGATATGGGGGACCCGCCAAAAAGTAAGACGATGATGGGGTAAAGAAAAAAAAGTATTTTCACGAACGTCGGGTTATATATGTAGAATTCTTGACAAAAGAAGGTAATTGGATTCAAACAAATAAATTGATTTATAACTTCATGTATGAATAAACAAGTCGGTAAATAAAAAATAATCTAAATATGCAAGGCGTTAATAATAACTGTCGACTGTGGTACAAACTTTACAATTATACTACTACTACTACTACAACAAATAATAATAACAATTATTATTATTATTACTGTTGTTGTTGTTGTGTTGTTGTTAATCTCTGGGTCTTCAGACAGTGAACGATGAGTGTCTCTTCCAGAGAAACGGCTTGTGTCTCTCTGTGTGGGATGCGGGAACCAGATACACGACCAGTATATCCTGCGGGTCTCCCCGGACCTTGAGTGGCACGCAGCCTGTCTCAAATGCGCCGAATGCAGTCAGTACCTGGACGAGTCGTGCACGTGCTTCGTTCGGGACGGAAAGACCTACTGCAAACGTGACTACATCAGGTACGACGGCCAGGACCGAACGGGACAGTACCCACCCCACCCCACACCACACCCTACCCTCTCCCACTGACCTCCACCTAGATTCGCCAACGGAGTTTGTAACGGCTATTAACGTAAGTACCAACAATTGTGGACAGGACAAGGTGTGTTGCTGCGTGATCCCTGCGTGGTGGTCGAACCGCGGGCATCTGAAACAGCAACAAATACCGGGAGGCCTGCATAACATGATCTTTAATCAATAATCTAATCGGGTCCGGCTAGAGGCAGGCGTGTTTGTGGAAGATCACGAAACCCAGTCATGGCAGGGGAAAACCAAACCAAAGCAAACCAAAGCAAACCAAAGCAAACCAAACCAAAGCAAACCAAACCAAACCAAACCAAACCAAAACAAAACAAAACAAAACAAAACAAAACAAAACAAAACAAAACAAAACAAAACAAAACAAAACAAAACAAAACAAAACAAAACAAAACAAAACAAAACAAAACAAAACAAAACAAAACAAAACAAAACAAAACAAAACAAAACAGCAGCAAAAACACGAGAACTCCGGGCTCTTATTAATGTGTGAATATGAAGCAGAATACGTCAAAATTGTGCACAAAATGTTCACAAATGTTCCAGGTTAATCTATGACTGCAATACGGATTCACTAATCCATTGATAATATTTGTTAAAAATATAAATATAGAGAGATAGAAAGATAGACGTGCAATTACAGTAATCGAGTTTATTTTTTATTTATAATTTTATTTATAATTGCTTCTTTTTGGATCGTTAAAGGGTCTTGTGTTTTATCAAACTGATCATAACGTGTGTGTACCTCTGTGTGTGCGTGTATGTGCAGGTTATACGGGATTAAATGCGCTAAATGCAACATCGGGTTCAGCAAGAACGATTTCGTGATGCGGGCCCGGTCCAAGGTTTACCACATCGAATGTTTCCGGTGCGTGGCCTGCAGCCGGCAGCTCATACCAGGGGACGAGTTCGCACTACGGGAGGACGGTCTCTTCTGCCGGGCGGATCACGACGTGGTGGAGCGGGCGAGTCTGGGCACGGGAGACCCGCTCAGCCCCCTACACCCCGCCAGACCTCTGCAGATGGCAGGTAAAGTCCTTTCCTGCTTTGGAAAAGACGACGGAGACGGCACGGGACTTGATGTGGATGTTTTCTTTCGTTTTGGTTTTGAAACTGAAACCATAACATTATCACCCAGTCAGTTTCACTAGAATTCAACAAATCACCCTTTCCATACTTTGAAGTAAGTCACAGAGGTGTTATACCTGTCGAATTTGTTATGGGTTTTTAATCTAAGCGAAAAGCGGGTTCGAGACGAACCGTCAGAAATCACAACAACGTGTTTCTGTACTTTTTTCGTGGTACATGGTTTCGCCTCCAATTTTTTTCGTTTATTGTCTGCACACCAGTCACGGGAGAGCCAGTAGATTAGATACTGCTGTCAAAAATACACAAAATTATCTAAGCCTTCGGTGCTTCGGTAGTGGTGGTGGGGGGGGGGGAGCGGAGTTTGAGGAGGGTGTGGGGGTGGAACCCCAGATACCTTTGATGCTCAGGATTGTTGTTTTGTGGTTTTGTTTATGTATATTGTGCGGGGTTTGGGTGCTACCCGTCATGGTCCGCTGGTTTAATGACCGAGGATGAGTTAAAGGTGATCAGGGTTTTCAATTTAAAGAAGCGTCATAGGAGTTATGTAATCCTGACTGGATCCGGTGTCGCTAAACTGGAGAAGTTCCTACAATGGCTAATAACTCACAAAAGTGTTATCCTCCTCTCACACCAATAACCCCCTCTCGGCTCTTCGTAGCAGAACCGCTCTCGTCCAGACAGTCCGCGCTCCGGCCCCACATCCACAAACAACCGGAGAAAACCACCCGGGTCCGGACGGTACTAAACGAGAAGCAGTTGCACACTTTGCGGACATGCTACAACGCCAATCCGAGGCCCGACGCCCTAATGAAGGAACAGTTGGTGGAGATGACCGGCCTCAGCCCGCGCGTCATTCGGGTCTGGTTCCAGAACAAGCGGTGTAAAGACAAGAAGAGGAGCTTGCTGATGAAACAGCTACAGCAACAACAGCCCAACGACAAGACGGTGAGAGGACGGAGGGGTACGAGCTCAAATTTCAGTTTGAGGAAGACAAGAATTTGCAAAGCTTCCAGTTATGAGAAAATAAGATATTTTCGAAACAAGACGGTATCCATGACGTCATGTGAATTTATTAAGTGCCACACATAAATTCCCGCAAGTTCAAGCAAGATCGGAAGAGCA
>CAAKHD010013434.1:0-13223 GCA_901007705.1 Fistularia tabacaria | reverse complement strand
ACTCAACTCCCCCTTCCCCCCAAAATTGCACCTTCATGCTTCTGCAACCCCGTCAGCCCACCAACGCCCCCCCCCCCCCACGTCATTAAAACCAGATCCTGGATCTGGTTCCCGAGGAAACCCTGAACCCGAGACAGGACTGGCTCTGGACCTTCTGTTCGGTTTCAAAACCCTGCGGCTTTAACATTCTCCATGTTTGCTCTATCAATTCCACATGGGGTTCCTCCAGGTTCTCCGGGCTCCTCCCATCAACATGCAGGAGCTTCACTGGAGACCATGAATTGTCCAGACAGGCAGCTGCTCCCCGCCATCTTGGACCGTACTTGTTTAGCCTTCTCTCTCGTGCAGGCGGGATTCGCCCCGCTGCTGATCGACTGTCCCGGAGAACCTGGCTGACCAGCCCCTTCCCCAAAGTCATCGGAGTCATCTGTCGCCGATAATTAACGTGAGATGGGAAATAATTGCGTCGGGGAGCCGGGGGCCGCTCTCCGGCGCCGTCGGCCGCTGCTCGCCTTTTCATTTGACGGGTCCTTTATTTCACGAGCGCCGTGGGAAAGCTCCGTGTTTGACCGCACAGGCGTGGATTAATTCTGGGAAGTAATTACCGCCGGCGTGTCCAGGCGGCCTGAGGTTTGACGGCGGCGATAGAATTCGACAGAAACGCTGAGGTTTCAAGTCAGGGGCGAGTTTCAGACAACAACTTCCTCTCCCAGAAAACTCAACGCCGGTTGTTTTACAGGATGACGAGCAAGGCGTCCCGGCCGTGCGGACAAACAGCGGCGCCCCAACACGCTCTATTTGTATTCCGCCGGGTCATTTCGTCTTATCAGGCTGCGCCCGACGCATCTCAATCCGGCGACCGACTCTCGGAGGATATCAGTGTTGTTGGATCAGTGACGCTTCCTGTGTGAAGACGCGTATCTCACCCGTCGGGGGAATGGCGCGTTTGCTGTAGTCTCACAGGAACTCCTCTTTACGATGTACTTCGGAAAGCCGTTTTGTTTCAAGAACCGATCACGCGCTGAGTCCCGAGTTCTGGACTTCTCAGAGCTTCTGTTCACTTCGGAAGCAGCGAGTGCCGTCTGCGCCGCGCTCCCGTTAGCAATATCCCTTCATGTGTCCTGCAGTCAGGGGTGCTGGGGCTCATGGCCAGAGATGAGTTGACCCTGGACCGCTCAATCGCAGGGCTACATGTACAGACACCCAACCATTCAGGGTCTCCACTGAACCTCCTGCATGTGTTTGGACTGTGGGAGGAACCCGGAGGAGCCCCACGCAGACACGGGGAGAACATGGAGACGCCACACTGAAAGCACCCCCCCCCCGGCCCCCTGCTTGAATCCAACCGGGGGCCTCCTCGCTTTGCGGAGGAGGCGCTAACCTCCGTGCCAAATGTACGTTTTAAAACCCTTCGCCTCTGAATGTCCTGATCTGAGGTGGAGTCCCGCAAGGCTCCATTCCGGGTCCTCCGGCAAACCCGGAACGGCATGGAAAACATGCAGCTCGCCGCTATATCGAGGCGGACGAGACTCCACGAGGGGCCGCCGAGCCCTGCGCTCCTTCTCAGCCGTCCTTCAGACACTCCCATCGGGTGACAGACTCGGAAGCCATGTAGCACCTTATACCATATGAGAGGAAGTCCACGTAAACAACTTCCCTTCAGCCGGATGCTCATACGTGCCATTAAACGCATCATCAGCCGCATGTTCTGAAACGTCCTCGAACCAAAAGAGGACAAGATGGCGTTCGCGCCTTCTTTCATGCAGAAGAAGCAACTCTCCCTTTCTGCATCCCGTCAACCGGCGGAGAGAAATAAAGAAAACGGAGCCGGAGGATCTCTGCGTGTCGCCTCCCGCTCGCCGTTTTTCGGCGGCGCCATCAATCCCGCGATCTTGCGGTCCGCCATCTCAGAGCACATCACAGGGATCAGAGGCGTCACGGCGGCGTCCACAGAAGCCGCCGCCGGCTTTCATCTCCGTGGGAGGAATTCTTCTTAAATAAGAAAATAAAAAATAAAAAATCGGTAAAAAAAAAGTTTGCTCGGTCTGCGAGAGAAAAGAAAACAGACGGGGAAGATCAATCGGGTGTTTGCCGGAAGCAGAAGCCGCCGAGCAGCCGGGACTACGAAGAGCCTCGGCTTGTTGAGCGTCTGGAGCAAAGTGGAGAACGCCGGCGCCATTGCTACCTCCTCCTCACCTCACCGGGAGGCGTCTTGAGCAGATCCTCCTCTACTTTCCCTCACAGAGTGCGTGGACGCCCTGAAGAGGAGACTCATTTGGGACTCTTGTGTCCCTTACAGGGTTCCTGGGGTCAGCACCCACAGCTCCTGACGGGATCGAGCACTAGATCGAGGTCCTTCTCCACCACGACGGACCGACGCAGAGCCTCCATCGTCGCAGACAACCGTGGAGCTCCTGCTCAGGTCTTCCTTCACACCTCAACAAGATCCCATGAGCTCCAGCCGCTTGGGGTCATCCTCATCCTGAGGGGGCCTCGGATCTGGAGGTTCACGTTCTCATCCCGGCTGCGAGCCGTTCCAGTGAGAGCTGGAGATCACCGTCCGGTGAGGCGAGCAGGACCACAACTTCTGAGAAGAAGCAGAGATCCAATCCTGAGGACACCAAACCGGGTCCCGGAAGTTCCGTACACAATGGTGGTGAGAAGATTCGGCGTCCGAGGCTGACAAGTCATGGTTCGGTACTCCAAACTCCTGAAACCTGGTCCAGTACCTTCTCCAAGTCCACAACACGCATGGAGACCGGATGATCCAGGGTGAGGACCGCAGCGCTCCTCCTCAATCCCAGGTTCAACCATCTGATGGACCTCCTCTCCAGGACCCCTGGATAGACCTTTCCAGCGAGGCCGAGGAGGGGCCGAGGCCTCCTGATGGACCTCTGGACCATCACCCACCCAGAGGTCCATCGGGGTCTTCTCCCAGAGGAACCCGAGCCGTAGCTTCATCACGGCCAATCAGGAGCGGCGACACTCAGAACCCCTGCGGAGCCTTTGGTCGGACCGAAGCTCCGCCGGCCTGAACTTCTGCAGAAGCTGGAGATCCATTATTCACACACACACACACACACACACACAGCTGGATCTGCAGCTCTGTGTGTGTGTGTGTGTGTGTGTGTTTCACCCTGTTTGTGAAGGGTGTGTGTGTGTGTGTGTGTCAACCTCTGTGGGTGTGTGTGTCTGTGTGTGTGTGTGTGCGCGTCACCCTGTTTGTTAAGGGTGTGTTTATCTATATCTCTGTGTGTGTGTGTGTGTGTGTCTGTGTCGCCCTGTTTGTGAAGGGTGTGTTTACGAATGTGTGTGTGTGTGTGTGTGTGTGTGTGTGTGTGTGTGTGTGTGTGTGTGTGTGTGTGTGTGTGTGTGTCAGTGTGTTAGTGTGTTAACGTTAACTGCGCCATTTATTTTTTATCCTCCTTTGCGTGACGTTCATGTGGAGTCAAAGATCGCGGCAACATCTGAAGCGGATCACATTGTTTAAAGTAGACAGGGTTGTGAATTTATCTGTTTTGAACTTTTATATATTTATTTTTGTTATTATTGGCGATGAAGTACCGCAAAGGGAACGGATCTGAAGTTTAATGTTGAGTTCAACCCACTAAAAGTAACCTCGCACTGGAAAGGGGGCCATTAGCCACAGAACAACTAATGGCGTAAAATCCACCGGGTAATTGCGGGCCGCAATTTTGTCGCCATAAAGTGTAGCGCCTAATCGGTATGAAATCTGGCCGATGTACTGTGGTATGAATGCTCTCCCTGGAGTCTTTTGTCCTCCCTAGAGACCGCATTGTCGGAGTTTTTCACGCTCGGCTTTAACACGGGACCGTGGAGTGCCGCTTTCAGCGTGAAGCCTGTCTCGTCATTCTGACCCACACAGGAGACGCTTCATCGTCGATTACGCGCTATAATCTCAATTAGTGTTGCTCCTTATCTCGGGATCAAACGCGGAAATGAGAGGAGGGAGGGGTTGGTTCGTATCAAAATATCCGCTGACCTGCAGTTAGAAACGCTTTCCCACCAGTTTCCCATCAGTCTCTCCTGACCGCGTTATGTCATCAGACATCCATGAGAAAAGGGCGACCAGAAACCGGTGTCCCAATTGGACATGATAATGCCAGTGCCATTAAAGGACAAGTTAAGTGAATGTTTCTAAAAGGGAGAGGCATCCCGCTCCGCCGTCACTTTTTCAGCCCCAGGTCATTCATTAACCCCCGGAGCCTTTGTCATGGATGTCCGTCGGCGGGGACCCGCCGGGGTCGCTGTAATAACTGGACTATTGAAGACTTGTTAACAACAATTAGCGAGGCAATTACTCGATTACTGCAATAAACTACTCCCTTCCTTGAGCTAAACAGGCATTTGCAAGCCAATGGTTTGGAGTTGATCGGAAATAATAAGCTGAAATACAGAGGCTACTTTCATCTTTCATTTACTCTTTTAGTAATCATATTCGTTTATAGCTAACAAAGAATGGGGGGCAGTTTGAGTTTAACACACATTGCTAAAGAGTTATAAATATAACAACCAATTTATAGCTGGTTGTATTTTGCATCACAGTGTAAACGTCATCAAGGCTGTTAAGCCACTGAAAGTACAAATATCTGGGTGTCAGGGGATAAACGCCGGTCAAATGCTCAAACTCGGGCCCACGACTTGGCCCACAGGGAGCGGAGCGAATCGACGCACCGCCTTCCATTCAGGTGGATTCGACGCCGTCACGGTGAAACCAAAAAGGCCAAATGTGAGGAACAAAGCATCAGCGGTGATAATGGGAGCAGGTACAGGAGCAGGTGCGCGGAAGAATATTGGGAATATGGAGCGGGTTCCGGTGAGAGGCCACGCGACAGGCCTGATGGAGGAGCTCTGATCGAACATCAAATAGAAATGGCATCATGAATTTCTATAGACTGCTGCACGGGTTAGTTAAAGACTTCTTACTTTGGTTCTTGAGCACAATGGCCGCTGCTTGACAGTGTGTGCCGGGGTTAGCGCATGAAAAGGCCATAGGTGCACATTAACATCGCTTAAGGTTTTTTTTTAAGGGTCTAGATGAAGTGACTGGAAAGTAACTTTATAACTCGACGGAGGATGAAGCCTTTGTCCGGCGCGGAGCTGAAAGACACAAGCGCCGGACAAAAGGGGAGCGCCATTGTTAAACACTGAAGCGCACGGGCATTGATGCGCCTTCAATTGCAAAACATCTGCCATTTACTCTGAAGCACTTGAGCGGTATTTGAATAAGAATAACAAAAACCTCCAGTCCTTTTGGCGTACTGTCTCAGCCGCGCGTAAAACAACAACCATGAATGGTGGAAACGACGCGCTACTGACCGTTGTATGAATAAACTTACGTTATCTGACTGGTTAATATGACTGTAAAGCTGAGCTCGCGGATTTTAACTTGTACAGATGAAGTCAAATGACTTGATACTAATGCTTACGGTTACAATACTTTTGTATTGTGATAACGACGCACTAAATCTGTCAGTGTAGTTTTGAACAATAGCACAGAAGGTAAAGTCTATTAACTTTATTTCCACTAAAGCATGAACCAATTGTATTGTTATGTCACATATATTTCACTGCATTTAAACAGAGTTATTCGACAATCTTTGGTAAACCAGACGAATGATGGTATTTGATGAACCGAATTGGAGAAAGACGTGCAGTTTTTGTCTGCAAATCCCATATGGCTGCAACTAATTCAACTGACTTGGACTCGAAGTGCGTTTTTTAGGAGGGGGTGCTAACGTAAGGTCTAGTTTCTGGCGACGGGTTTCCCATGGTTTTCCTTTATCTGAGCAAAGTGGAAAATTGAAAGGTACAAGTGAAAAGCCACGGGGGCGTTCCTCCAATTTTCCTCGCCCCTCAGGGAGAAATATATGTTCTCTCAGCAGAAACGAAGCGTTGAATAAAATAACATGCTTCTTAAGTCTAACACTATTAAAATATATTGGCCGTCGCAGTTCTAAACGTCGGAATTGGAGTTTATTCAAAATATTGCAAATAGATGAATCTATTTGACTTACAATCCTTTGCATTTGAGTTGAATCAAGAGTAAAGGACCAGTGCTGTCTTTGTTAAATGAGACATATTTCTATCATCCTTTCCCCACGACGATAATCGCCGAACGGCCCTGACAACGTGTGTGGCGAATCTAACTCTGAAATTGGTATGAAATCGTCAATTTGTAGGTGTCAGGGTCCGGCTCTCCACAAGCGCCATATGCCGTGCTAAGTGTCACTATTTACCAATTCGTTCCTAGTTTCACGGTCAATCCTCCCCATCTCCTCGCTACAAAACTGAATAGACACAACAAAACGGCAATTTACCCACAGGAACGATCACAAACCCCATGCTGCAGAGGCCCTTCTTTTGTGCCTCGCTCAGCAGGGGAGTTGCGACTCAGCGCGTCCCAGCAGGGAACTTTGGTTCTGCAAAAAACGAAATGCGTTTGTATGAAGGTCAACAAGAAAGCGCAAACAGCCACCTACTCCTCTTAAATTTGACCTCAGACATGGGAACAATGTGTGATAGAGTGATACAAGAACTGAAAGCAAAAAAAAAAGAATCATGGAGTAATTTCACCCTATACAAGAATTTAACATTTCGTTATCATGTTTCTTTTATTCTATCTTTTATTCTGTCTATCTTCTATCTTTTATTCATGTACTTTTTCCCAATACACTACTGTATGGGTCAGCATGAAACTAAATTCTGATGATTATCCGATGTCCATTTCAGAGGCCTGCTCTAATAAGATAAGATAAGATAAGATAAGATAAGATAAGATAAGATAAGATAAGATAAGATAAGATAAGATAAGATAAGATAAGATAAGATAAGATAAGATAATACTTTATTGATCCCCATAGGGGAAATTCGGGTGTTGCAGCAGCAACAATAGAAAAAAAAGAAAAAAAAAAAAAAAAAAAAACAGTTAGGAAAGACATATACACACATATATAAATGCATACATGCCCACACACATATAAATACATACTGTATATACATACACAGACCGATACCTACATATAATATATACACACATATATACACAATATACACATATACATATATACATACACATACAGACATAGATAGCAAACACAAGCAAGAATATATAGAGTAAGTGAACCAAAGTGACCCGTAGTAGTTATGGGCACCACACGTGTGAGTGGGTGACGGAGTGATGGGGTGGTGGTCGCACAGATACCCCCAGGTAGTCAGGGCTGTGTCCCGTCCAGACTGCTGTTATACAGTCTGATGGCCGTGAGCGCAAAGGAGCGCCTGAAGCGATTAATAAATATATCATAGAATAATGTATTAATAATTTCCTTTATTTATGCACACACACATAATCTATCTATCCATCAATCTATATATCTGTATACATACAATATATGAGTACATGTGTGTAGACAGATAGACAGATAGATAGATAGATAGATAGATAGATAGATAGATAGATAGATAGATAGATAGATAGATAGATAGATAGATAGATAGATAGATAGATAGATAGATAGATAGATAGATAGATAGATAGATAGATGGATGGATGGATGGATGGATGGGTGGATGGATGGATGGATGGATGGATGGATGAATGGATGGATGGATAACTGAAATATTCCTATTTTTGCAAGGGGATTGAGTTACTCATGCTTTTCTATAACTAACAAGTATAGAAAATGTAATATGGATTGCAAGCCACCTTTAGTACCATTATATAAATTCCATTCTTTTTTTCATTACCACCCAGCCATATAACAACTTAATAGACTATTTAATATCTTGGGAGTTTAATAAAGATAGATAAAGATAAAGATGTTTATCTCTGGTAATGAAGGGGAAAATCAACAGGAAAAGACAGACCAATAAGGTAATGTTTTGATCCCATGCACAGCTCAACAGATGCCCTGCACTTATTAATGTATTCTTTACGTATAAATATATAGTTGAGGCTCTGTAGACCTTCATACACCCAAAAGAGCTATATATGGGACACAGCCAAGCTGCATTTGAAGTTGTAATGAGCCAGTAAGTCTCACTTTATAATTTGCCCTTATGTTTTTTTCATGAAAACACAATCAGCAATACAGCATCTGCCTGAATCATATCCCTGCAAAGACAACTTGCATTTTTCAAATTTAAAACCTTCACACTTATATCAATGACATTAATGTCAAAGTAGAGGGGCAAAGTAGTAGACCTTATCCTTTTCTGTCGGGTTTTTCAAAAATGTATTAATTTCTACCGTTTAAGAGACACCCTGTCTTAAGTTTCGTGAAAATACATTTGGTATTCCAAGTCTGTGGGCATGACTGTCCTCAGGTCAAAGCGAAGTGGCACCATCACGTGGTGAAACTAGGAAACTCCAATTAAAAATGAAAAAAAAATCGTTTTTATTTTATTTCAGTCTAGTTTAGTTTATTTAAGTTTCAAGCATCACTTGGGCATGTGAATTGTATGAAATATCTCCTTGAATATATAATGCATATTGAACAGGGTCTTTTAGTGGTTGATGGTTTTGTCGTATTTGTCCTATCGGATGATCGAGTGACACACGTTGAAAAGACAGTTCGGTGGGGGACTGGCCTCGTCAGAAAACAATTGCTGTTCAATGACCTAATTCATCGGTAATGTTCCAATATTGTGTATTGTCTTCAACACTTACTTGTCAAATTGGTCACTAATCCAGAAACAAAAATATATTCTTTAATGTTTGATCAAGAAATTCCAAAAGCACTTTATGAGGTCCTTGATAACGCTACATCAAAATCAATGCAGGAAACAGTTCGTTGTATTCAATTATTTGTTTTCATTGTGATGTATTTGGTCTGAAGTCATGCACACCTTTTTCAGAGTTTCACAGAATTTACTGTGAATTACCACTGAATGATATGAGCCTGCTGCAAAACAATATAGGGAGAATGTAAAAGAAAATTGTCAGAGTAAATGCAGTACTTTTTAATTCTGCAATATCCAAGGTAGATGCAAAACATGGCCACAACACAGCAAGTAGGCAAGTCAAAGTAATCAGAGGGTCTAACAACTGAATTTGAAGTGGGAGCTTCTACTGGCTGATAGTTTTGGTGTAATTTTGAATGAGGCCTTGAAAGTACTGCTGTGTATTTTTGTGGGGTTGAAAAATAATAATGTAACATTTTGGAAGGAAATACCACAACAGAAAGAAGTACTGACTGGAGAGAATTGCCAGAGCGTTAAGACTCTGGATGTATTTGCCTCTGTATAGTGTGTTCTCTGTCAAACATATGGTCCAGGTGAGGACCAGCAGCAGCAGGCAGAAGGTAATTGCTTTGGCCTCATTGTAGTTTTTTGGTAGATCCTTTCCCATGTAGGAGAAAACAAAGCAAAGACCACACAGACATACAAGGAAAACCCCAGAGGCAGAAAATGCCCAGACATTCATATCACAACCAAGTATGATTTTGTCTGGGTATCAAACTGTATCATTAAAGGGTTTGGGAGGTCCCAAAGAGTAGACAGGAAATACAAAGAATGCTTGGATAATAGATGCCGCCGTAATGATTAGCCACTGTCCATGATATTTCCACCACCAGGGGGAAAGTCAATAGGGAAATGTAAACAAATTTTTTCATACACTCAGTAGTCTTTGGTTAATGCAACAATTTTACATCCTCATGCAAATGAGCTCTGCATGAGTTAATCACTGACCACACAGGTTGTTTGAAAAAGAAAACAATTTGCAACCAGTCCTGCTGTTTGAAAGATGACTTTGTATCAGCACTTTTTCAGCTCTAATATTGCAAGTCAGCAGGACCTGACAGTTAATGATATGATTCATATTGAACTTAAATGCCAGCACCTGAAAACCACAATTAATTTAATTTATTATGAAATTTGTCTCTCTTTTCTTGACCAACCAAAACAATATCATCATTTTAACATCTCAAATCACTGATTAGGACTAGTCTTGTGCTGATAAGCACAAGAGACTTACTGTAAGACTGACTGGACCAATAAAAGTATTACAGAAATGTACGCTTTTGTTTGGAATTTGAAAAAACTGTGACAGAGGTGTGCTATAGACCTTAAAAAGACATGTGTACACATTAATTTGAATGATATCCTAAGTCAATTATTTCCTTTGGATATGTTTAATAATTTCTGTCCTTTAAATATGTTCTATTTGACATCTCCTTATATGCTTGTTGATTGCAGATATGGTGGCAGAGTGGTTTGCTCTTCTGCCTCACAGCATTAAGAACCCTGGTTTGATTCCCACAGGGTGCCTTTCTGTGTGGAGTTTCCATGTTCTGCATGAGTTTCCTCCCACAGTCCAAAAACACGCAGCGGGTTAATTGGGAAAAATTGCAAAAATTGCCCGAGTGTGTGAATGAGAGTGAATGTTTGTTTTTCTCTATATGTAGTGCTGAGATTGACTAGCGACTGGTCCAGGGTGTGCCCTGCCTCTTGTCCAATGACAGCTGGGATAGGATCTAGCATTCCATGCAACACTAAGTGTTGTAAGGATAAGCGGTAGATAATGAATGAATGGCTGATTATAGGTATGTCATGTTATGCTGTCATCTTTCCAGTGACAGTCAACTGGGCAGCTTCTCTAGTAAGTAAGGCTCAACATGTTATGTTATTTTTAGAATTTGATGTGGATGGTTGACTTGGATGTTTTGCTGTGTTAATAAAGTTTATCAGAGACGCAGAGTTGTGGGAATTAACATTTAGTGTAGTCAGAGGGTGTGATAATGGAAATGTTTCTTTTTTTATTCATCAATAAATGTTCGAGAAAAGAAGCCCTTTGTCTGGCTGCTGAAACTTAAGTGACTGTCCACAATCAAACAGAGGATCAAATTATTTGAAATTGCTCACATTAATTTACTGTTGTTTCAAATTGCCCAGTACATTAACGTTTTCCTGCCGGTAATTATTTAAGATGAGGGTTTGATGTGTGTTCTTTGGACTATTCTTTAGTTAGAGAGACAAGAGGCAGGAGACATCATTAACACCTTACTTGTAATATATGCCCTTCCACAGCTTCACAACACTTGCTTCAATTGCTTGTTACTAATCACAGAATAAGGAAAATTGAGACTGAGGAAACAAAATTTGAAAATCACAAAGGCAGATTCTGTGGATTATTTCAACTGTTTTTCGGACCCCTCTGTAAACTTCTTAACATGAAAATATGTAAATTATAATTGGGAACATAAATATGAAAATTGTAAATTCTATAAACATACATACAACGTACATTTGCTATTAAACAAAGTTATTTAAAATTCATGCATTGCCTCACTTATAAATCTTACAGTTAGAATTTGGTGGTGACAAGAGAAAGATTGTCTACAACAACATCTGGTTTAACATAAAAACATAGCATTGAGTAAATGTGTATTTTTGATAAATGAATAACTGCGGTGCTCGTTTAATTTCCACGTCCTTATTTCAAGCTTATGAGGTGTGCCAAACTATCCATCATTTTTGGACATTGACAAAACAATGGAGGCATGTTGGCAGTGGACCACGGCAAAGGATTGTTTATTTATAATCACATTCACACTACGGGCAATAGAATCAGGAAAGACAATTTTCCCTGGTATAACATGAGACATTGGTGCAGATGACAACAAGATAAAGAAAATGCACAGTGCTATTCTCAGTTAGACACACTTGACTGAGTTTTGGATAAGGTGGCCTTGGCTTGTCAGAAAACAGTAGTGGCTGAAAGCCATGACTGAAGTGATAAGTAATGTGTCTATATTGGGCCTTTTCTGTGATAGTTACAGATCAAGTCTGTCACTAATCCAGAAACACATATGTATTTCTATGTTTTATCAAGACACCTCAAGATCACTTTATGATAGAACTACCTCAAAATCAAACCAGAAAACAGAAATTAAGTTTGTTATATTCATTAGTTAAATTTTATTGTGTAATTAGTCAAAAATCATACACGTATCCTTACAGAGTTTCACAGAATTGTAATAATGTTCTAGAAAAATTGTCAGGGGAAGTGCATTCATTTTTGATTTGACAGTATCCTGGCTATAATTAAATCAAATATGGTAATTATTGTCTCTAAAATCTTTACTGTGTCATTTATGTTCTGCCTGATTAGGATAGAAAATGTAAATCATCCCTGAATAAACAGTACAATTGCCCTTGCTGAGATCTAGGGATAAATAAACCCCTCAGTGAAACAGCCCAAAAAACTAGCTAACACAGCAAGTAAACAAGTCAAAGTAATCAGAGGGTCTAACTACTGTATTTGAAGTGGGAGCTTCAACTGGCTGATAGTTTTGATGTAATTTTGAATGAGGTTAGCAACACACACTTTAAAGACAGTGTGGTAGGGGTTGGCCTTGTCTTGACCAAGACAGAAAACAATTGCTGCTGAAAGCCATGGCTAAATTGATCAGAAATGTGCCAATATTGTACATTTTCTGCAGCACTTATTGATCAAATTTGTCACTAATTCAGAAACAAAAATGTATTTTTCATGTTTTATCAAGATATTCCAAAGGCACTTTGTGAGGTCCTTGATAACGCTACCTCAAAATCAATACAGGAAACACAAATTAAGTTTGTTGTTTTCAATGATTTATTTCATTGTGATGTATTTGGTCCGAAGTCACATAGACCTTTTTCAGAGTTACACAGAATTTACTATGACCTACCACTGATGATATGAGCCTGATAGAAAACCAAATAGGGACAATGTGAAAGAATTGAAAAAAGAATTGTCAGAGTAAATGCAGTACTTTTTAATTCCGCAATGTCACAATTGTCCCTGATTACAGACCGCTTCAATTTTGTACTTTCTGTGTAGGATAGGTAAATTTCAATCATGCTTGAATAAATAGTACAACTGCCCATGCTGAAGTCTTGGGATATACTGTATACATCTCTTAATGACACAGGGGATGAGAACTAACTATTACAGCAAGTAAACAAGTCAATGTAATCAGATGGTCTAACTACTGAATTTGAAGTGGGAGCTTCTACTGGCTGATAGTTTTGGTGTAATTTTGAATGAGGCCTTGAAAGTACTGCTGTGTATTTTTGTGGGGTTGAAAAATAATAATGTAACATTTGGAAGGAAATACCACAACAGAAAGAAGTACTGACTGGAGAGATTTGCTAGAGCGTTAATACTCTGGATGTATTTGACTCTGTATAGTGTGTTCTCTGTCTAACATATTGTCCAG
>CAAKHD010013433.1:32994-68271 GCA_901007705.1 Fistularia tabacaria | reverse complement strand
ACACATCCTGCTCCATGGCATCCCACTTTAATATTTGATCCTGTGAAATAAAGCAGATATGCTTTCAGCCTTTCAGCCTACTAACAGCTGAGTGCATCATAAAAGTGAGGGGGCATTGAAACACCCCTACGCACATCACACCATCACACATGTGTACACACACACACACACGCACACACACGCACGCACACACACACACACACACACGCACACACACACACGCACACACACACACGCACACACACACACGCACACACACACACACACACACACACACACACACACACACACACATAGACAGAGAGCAGCAGAGGACACCCTTTGCAAAGTGGACGGAGCTGACCCAGAAAGTCAGCTAAAGGTTATGGGAACTAATCTGAAACCTAGGTGATTAGCAGCTATTTATACACAGACATGTCTGTCTCCTTTACTGTTGGACTGTCAACTGACTGTCCCTCCCTCCGTCCGTCCGACTGTCCCTCTGCTGGCCTTCCTGACCCTTGGCCTTCTTAACAAACACAACAACTTTTGTAACAGGACTGAGTACTGTTAACATTACAGATATAATAGATTTAAATTAGCTGTTCATATATGGTCAGACCAATGATGACCAGACCAAAACTTCTCCAGCTTCAACACATTTCAGTGAATCCTCCCATATTATTAATTTTGTGAGACCAATAAAATTGATGCAGTGTTTTCTTAGAGGCTCCTTCCAGCTGCAGCTCTAGTTTTTGGCTATTTACAGTAAAGCGTGCCCGTCCACCCCCTCGTTCCTCTGCGGTGAATGTGGCATATGTGCACATTGACGCCCACATTCTGAGGAGGAGCTTTTGAGAAGATGAAATTATCCATGGTTTTATCAAGAGGAAGGAATTCCAGATCAAACAGTACGGGGGGATTCTTGGGTGAACCTTTTTTGGCAAGCAGGTTCATTTGTGAAGCATAGATTTCTTCTTGGAAAGTTTTGACCCCCAAAGTCGGACTTTTCTCTTTTCTGATTACATTGTTTCTTTTTTCTACCCCTAATTTTGATGTATGCTTTGCATTTTGTCAAATGTTCCACCTGTTACATGGGTATACTAATATTGTACATTGTACAAGTATTAACTACACAGATATGTTGTTGCTTTAGAACTTGCTTGAGCACAGTACGGACACAATATGTCCAGAGAAGACAAAACAATCTCATGGATATTAACATGCATAATTCAGCTATTTCAAGGATCTAAGGTAGTATACAGTATTTCTTCTCAAGTCATTTTCAATCAGCACACATTTCTATTCCTGATGGGAAAATGCCAATACATAACCAGCCATGTTTCTTAAGCTGTTTGTTGTTCAAAGAAATGTTCTTAAATAAGAATCTGCTATTCATTATGTTCATCGTTTTATTTAATACATTTCCTATTGAAAGCTTCTTTGTGGAACTAAGGGTGGCGTTTCAAGTGAAATCATCACTCAAGACTGAGGGGAGGCCCTGCTACAGAGCAGGATACCACAATGGCAGAGAGGCATTTGTATCTAGTTAGCAAGGATAAATGTTCTTTCACCAAGAAGGACTCAATGCAAAAGTCAGTTGAAAAAGAGCAGGATTAGGAGTGGAGATGACAATTTCCATTGTTCATCAGATTGCTGAAAAAGAGATTATGATGTTTTAACCTGTGGGGAAAATATAAACAAACCCTATACTGTGATACATGTTCATACTAGAGCCAGCTGGTCTTGAAAACTGCACTCTGCTGTGTCTCATCCTCGTTTGCTTCATTGGGCTCTTCAGGCTTTATCCTACACCTACACGGGCTGAGACACTTCAAGCTTTGTCTCTATGTGTCTCATATTTTACCTCTACTCCTCCATCCATCCCCCTCTCTCTCCTCCGCTCTCCTCCTCCCTCCTCTTCCTCCTCTGCAGATGGGACATTGGCACAGCATTTGCAGCACACGCTGGATGAGTACACACAGGTGAGCACAGAGAGACGGGATTACAGACAGGGAGACGGGCAGGACAATGACGGATTAAAAAGGAGAAAAAAAGGGAGTACATCAGTACAGAGGTGATGAAGAAGAAACTGAGCAAAGGAACCTAAATTGAGGAAAACAGACAGGATTGCAGACCATGGATGAAGACATGGGACATTTGTTTTGGATAATGAAAGTGTCACTTTGAAAAGTGAAGTTTTGGTACAACGGAAATCAAATTTCAACAAGGTGACTCTCCCCTTCTTCAGGGTGAGTATGATTTTTGTTCAGTTTTAAAGTGTTTCACTATTTAAAGATAGCAATTTAGTAGGTTGTCTTTTTTTTACTTAACAGATTAATCCAGTAACTTTGAGCTGAAGACGATGATGACGTAGGTTTAACACACAGACACCATCACTGACATCATAGCAAAACATCCACTACGTCAGTAAGACATCATGGAAACTGTGTGTGTGGGTGACAGAGAGAGAAAGAGAGTGAAAGAGAGAGAGAGAGAGTGAGAGAGAGATCAGGCAAAACAGGCCCATTGTGGCATCATGAAAAAACACAAATACATCTGAGCTTCTTGTCCAATTGTAAAACTCAGCTCAATGCACTCAACTTCTCCTGTGTCTCTACACCACACTGTGTGTTACTGTTGAGGATGTTTTGCATCCTGTACATCAAACTAGAATTATGTGAGCATCTGACATGTAAAGTGCATACCTGACAAAACCTGGCCCACATGAAGGCTCAGAGGTGAGCAGGTTCGTGGAAACCATGTTTATTAATCCGCTGAAATTTTGCTCTAACTTCAATTTCTTTATGGATCTTTGAAGATTCAACTCTTGCAATTAAGTTTTATCTGAAAGAGTAAGGGTTAGTGAATGACTAATCATTAATGTGTTAATGATTTCATTAGTTATTAAAACCCTGTCATGCAGAACACTGAGTCCAAGATGTTGGTAAAAGCAATGAGAGTTCACTGGCTCATCGCTGACTGCCTGCTGAATCTGATTTTTAGAGCATTGTCAGGATGGAAATTCCTTGACAGAAAAGGTGACCAAAAGCTGTCACATTTGTAAAATAGTTAGGTTTGAATTTTTATACTAATTTCAGTTTTCTGTCCACAATTGAAAGCCACTGAGAACCACAAATATACATTATTTATATTATATTTACATTATCTATATATTATACACTGAACAAAATGATTGTTTCTTCATTTAATTACCAGATTTATATCAAAACTGGGATTTTACAGTGATTAAAAAAGACAATGAGGAGAAAAAAAACTGAAATAAGGCCAAGATGGAGGTTGTGTGATGTATGATTTTTTTTTTTTCTCTGCAGGGATGAGTGTGTGTTTGTGGGCTGACATTGTGATAGGCGGAGGTGAAAACTGACTTATCATTGATTACTTTCTACCAAAAAAAACAATCAAGTTCTACAAGTGAAACTCAGATGCATTTTTGGAATGACGTCTGTGTGAAGGACTTTGCTGAGATTCAGTTTGGCAGTTAACAATAATGTTATATGTCTACTTTTCCCGCAGTAAAAAAGACACAAAACACATTTTATTGTCCCTGTGGACCGAAACCATGTACCAACAACTAGCCCACTTCTCATGACTTGTTGTGTCATTTTATATTTTTGGCAGTCAGCTTTAATGTCATCATTTCCTGTTGAAAACACCCACACGTTAAAGTCACACAAAACTCCTGATGATGTATCTTGTAATGTCATGCAATCCTTCACAGACAGTGAATGGCCAGCTGTGACCAGCATACAGGGGAAAAACTTTGAGCACTTTCATAGAAAAAACTCTCATCTGTTGTGATTATTTGAAGCTCTACAATATTAATAATATCCCCGGTGTCCAATCCATCCAGTCAGCCTGTCATGAGATATATCCAGGATCTGTTGCTTAGAACAGAATATCTGTCTTATTTCAGTGATCTTGACTATCATTCCAAGATATATGAGACAAGGAAAGAGCTACAGACTACCTGGACAGGGTTGGCGGGGACTCTCCAATGACTGGAGGTGTTTGTGGGAGAGAAATGTAGGAATACTGTGGAGGCAAAGCACCAAAATAATAGCATTATAATATAAAAAAGTAAAATGTGAATTTTGTTGAGAAAGCCAGAGGTCTATCCATCACAAGAAAACTGATTTAAGATCACCTCAATCTAACCGTAGAAAAAAACTGCGATCCCCTCAGTCCAACAATGATTGGATGTTCTATCCCTCAGTTCGTTGGAGCTGAGAAGGTATCCTTTCATGTTGAAGAAGAATATGGTCCAATCAGTGGTAATAAAAGCTGAGTGTTCTATCACACCCACAATAATTTCTAGGTTCTAATCAAACACTCAATTTTTTACAAGCACTTTTGCTACATTTGGGCTCAGTAAACCACCATCCTCATGCTAAACAGACCTATTTGTAATTCCTACTTTCCACCAAGCAAAGGTAGAGATCGTAATGCATAGTCAGTCAGTAAACTGGACAAAATAAAAAATGGTAATGTTATTTTGGTTATTTGAGAAAATCAGAATTTAAATGTTTATAAGCCTTTTTAGTGAAACAGGTTTTATGGAAGGTGTTACATGTGGTGTTAAAAATTACATTTCTTTGCAAGAAATTAACAAGGAACAGTAGGTACAAACTAAAATGTGTAGCAAAAGATGGGATACAAAGAAAATCAAAAGCTTTAACAACGAGAGTGGAGTGTTGATGTTGATGCTTCTTGATATGTTCAAATGGGCAGATATGCTGCATGTCTGACAATTTTTACTTCTACAAATTATACATTTTTATTTAATTCTTCAAGATGATCACGTATTTTGCTGATAAATGCTAATCTTAAAAAGTCAACAACGACAACAGTGACAGGAAAACAGGTTGACACTTTCACAGTTTCTCCAATTATGTCTGATCAAAACTCAAAATTTAAAAGGTATTCAATTTGAAATAAAAAAGATATTCAAGGAGCAAAGCTTTCAACCGAAGAAATAAAACAATTACATTGAATCTTTGCCTCTCAGATGCCACAGTTGACATGTTGCTGTGGATGTTGTCTGAAAAAAGGGTGAACAATAACTGTATTGTGTGTCTCGCCTCGTGTCGTCTCGCCTGTAACATGTCTGCTGCCTCCATGAATGGGAAATGTCATAGATAATTGTTTTTGTTGGATGCATTTTCTATTTTTAAAGATGGCTTCGGGAAGAACAATGCTTTTTTAAAATTTCAAATTTATTCTTATTTATAGCTTGTTTTTGTGTTCTTGTGTTTTGACTGACAACACCTGGAGACTACAAATAGTACAAATATCACCTGCCTATAATATGCGTAGAGACAAAGGGTTGTGTGAGCTTTGTGGACACATGAGAAATAAACTCACAATTAAACTCACTTCAGCACTCACTTTAACACTCACTTTAAATTTATATGACATATCTCATATTTTTCTCCACTTTCCTGTGGATGAAATGAGAAAAATTAATATGTAATACAATTTGAAGAAGTGAAAGCCACAATAGGTTGTGTGCTGTAAATGTGAGGCTGTGTTTCCACACAGTGTTTCCAGTGTGTTTCCACAAATCAAAATTTGTCAAAAGATAATCAAAAGAAATATGAATACACCTGTAACTATATATTGTGAGGTTATGATAAACAGCAGTGACAGCTGCTTCATTTAAACACCAGTAAACTGTGTAGTTTAATCCCGGTTACAGTAAATGTCATATTTCAAACACCTGTTTTTAAATTGATTTTCTCATAAAGCAAACAGCGACCTAAGAACCAAAACCATCCACTTTGTTTTTCAGCTGAAGCCTCAGATATCCTGCGGTGTCTGTTATCCCGCTCGGTATGATTCCCCAGGACAAGGGCGCCTTCTCAAATACTCCGTTCTTCAGGCTTAGAAACACAGCAAATTTAATTAAGCACTTGTCTACAAACTCACCCTCGGTAAAAAAAGACTACTTTTTTTTTTTGTTTGTTTTGCGATCTGGTGGGATATCATATAGCAAGTTTTAATGGCTCCATCCCTGGATGTAGACCTTGAAGAGAGGCAGTCCTTGTTAGCTTTGCAGTTCAGCAAAGCTAGCCAAACTAGCTATATCCTTTAGCTTATTTAGTCTCACTGTAGCGTTTCAATTATCAACTTACAACCCACAACTTTAACCTTGTTTTTAGCAAATGAATACTTAAAAGTCAAGGTTTTTGAAAAACTTGACATTCTGTATTACTTTTACTTTTTTTAACGTTTGTTAGCATTTTCTTTTCAAGCTAATGATGTCTTGCATGGCTCGTAATGGTGATGATACTTGTGCACACACGCACGCACACCTGAATCTACGAATGTACATTTATGATAGTTATTATTATTGTATTATAATTATTATAATAATAATAATTATTATTATTATTATTATCATTATTATTGTTGTTGTTATAATTATTTTCACCTTTAAAATTAAAGCAATTCAGTTGTATGGCATGCATGATGTAAACTTGTTTTCCATTTTTAAGTCAGATTTGTAGTTTCATGTCAGGTGGATAGACGAAAGACTGGCTGAGGACAATTCACAGGTCTCATATGCAGGAATGTTTAAAACATTAACTGAGAAAACAGCCGCAACCTCTAGGTTTGTTTTTAAAATGATTTGCTTTTTTTATTGTTTCTGAGACACGGTAGGACATAATGGTCTTTGTTCTGACAGACTGGATATAGAAATGACAACAGTTGGGTCATCCTGGGGGACGATTGGGTCAAATGATATATGGACAAAGACCGTATTAGTGGCCAAAGTTTAATTCCCTTGAACCAACACTGGTTTAGTTGAAAAATTCAGACAATTACTGATGATCAGTTTCACATCTTTCATGTTTTTTCTTTATAATATCCTATGAACTTTCCAAATATGAATTTATCTTTATCATTTATTTAGACCAAATTTCGGAATTAGTTAAAGACCACAGCCACTGATACTGATACATGTGTTGATGTTTATTATAGTAAGTGTATTTGAATGATTGGATTTACTACCATTTCTAACCTGAAATCTGAGGTTGATAATTAAAGTGAGCAATTAAATGTTTTAGATTTTTTTAGATTTTTCCTTGTTATTTTCTTTTGAAAATCCGAATCCAAACAAGTAGGGTGTACAACTTGCACTGTAATAATTTCACCGAATATGTTTTCATATGATTATATGTTCAATAAAATGATCAATGAATATAAATGATTTAAAAAAAGGTTTTAAATTGTATTTTTTTTAAGGAGTGCCTCTTTGATATTAACCTCAACAATCTCTCCATGTAAACATCGGAATTACACAATAAGCCTTATGGTAGGCAGTGGTTGTTTGGATGGGATAATCCCTTCATAGCTGTAGCTATGAATTCTCGAGGGGTCATGACTCCACAAGACATCATGAAATCAAATCAGGATTATGTCTTAATCCACTTCTTTCACTTCAGAACAGCAATACAAAACAGACAGAGCAGTCCTCACATATGAAGATGCAATACATAAAAAAAAGCATCACTGAGCTGTAAGTTTACAGTAAACAAACAAATGCTATGTTTTGTGTTTGTTGGCATTTGAGACTCATCCTTTATATTTTCTTGTTTTTGGACTTTGGTCTGATCCTGCTTTTCCCTCCTCCAGCAGCCCAGAGGTCAAACACCATCTCCATGGTGGACACCTTATCTCTAGAGGGACGGCAGAGTCTGACCTTCCACCTTGGACCCACATGAGTGACTATTGTTGTCATGGGAACAAGTAAGTCTAACTAGTGGCGTACTTAGAATGTGGATACACTCAAAGATATGAATATTCACATCACTTTTCAGCCTTATTCTGTGATTTTAGGTTTCATCATTCCTGTATTTACAATTTTTGCAAAGTGCTGTTAAACTTCAATTTGAGCACCTTACTGTCTATGAGTTGTTCAGAGTTACTGCACTTACAGCACTAATGCTGTGAATCCTCGAGTTAGTCTTAGCATTTGTATTTCATTTAACTTCTTGATTACTTTATTTTGGTATAGTTATAGTCAACCAGCAACAGCTCTTCAAGTAATCATTCTGAGATGGTCTATTGGTAGTTATGGACTCCTCACAGCTCGACAGCGCAGTAAGAACTGGCTTATGAATTAGACACCTTGTCACGGTGAGTCAGGACTAGCTCAGGGATATTGAGAGCAAGCAGATCCTTAGAAAGGCCAAGGCCATCCTATTCTGTCCTTAGCAGATGCACGCTGAGTTCTGTTGTCCATGAAGAAGCCACGGATTTCTGCTGGAGAAGTGAGATAATGCTAACATTAAGTAACGTCTCAGCTCTGGACTGAAAATGTTTCAATTTCATTTTCTTAAAGCTACACAGTGTCATGCAACTTAAAATTCCATATAACGTTATGTCTGTCTTGTCAAAAAGACACTTCAAGCACACCTTAAAAAATTGAAAATGGATGAAAGTGCAAGTGGAGGATTACAGAGTATAAACATTTTTACTTTACATATAATCAAAATTGTCCCACTTGAAACGAGTTGCAGACTGGGAGAGACTCAGATTATAATCCTATAATCTGTGATGACACCAATCCTACTCATGTAGCTAAACTAAAGAAACCTTCCAGATGGTAATCCATGTAAAGGAGAAAGACAAGTTTGATTCACTTCAGTCAGCTCTGCTCCCATTGAAAATATGATTCTAGGCTGTTTTTTTTGTTGTTTTTTTAAAGATAATTCTGGCCTAACTCTGCCCTATTGAGTTGGATGAAGTCTAATGTAAAACCTGAAGTTACAAGCCATGTCTTTATATTAAAACAGCTATCTTTTATCCAAGAACTGAACTTTTCAAATTAAAAATATTTAATCCATGTTAGTCCAGTTTGAGGAGTCTTAGTTGATGTTTTTGAACTGAATCTGTCTCTGGACTTCTGTCATGTGTTTACCTCCCTGTCCTACCCTGAATGTGTCATTGTTTTGTTTTCTCTCCTTTTTCTTTGATTTCATTTGTTCTTGTCCTCCCTTCAGTTCATATTGAAAAGCCTCTCCAGCTGCTCCTGCATGGCAGTCCCTCTTTCTTGTTTATTTTCTTCACCTGTCTCTGAATCCACCCATTTGCTAGATTTCTAACCCCTGAACAGCGACCAAAGATGGAGTGTGTGATGATAACCACTATGTCTTTAAGGTTTATGTTTCTTATTTAGATTTGGATTTTGTATCTGCTCCCACATTTCCGTTTTGTTTTGTTAAATTATCATCTAATTGAAGTTGTTCATGCTTGGTCCTCATCCTGCCTCTGAGTCAGGACAATTTATTGGAGTGTGAGGAGGAAAACTGAAGACATGACATACTCTCCTCTTCTCCCAGCATGGGTGCTGGGTGTCTGGCAGTGCTCTTGCCTATTTTTTTCTACAGAAAGCAACTTTTATTATGTGAGCTGTGAAAAACATGTCTGACAAAACAGATACAGGCTGCATTATTGCCCCATCAAACACTTCACATAACAGCATTTTTTCATTGAAGTCATGACATTCAAAACCACATCCTGCCATCTATTTGCGTCTGTGCTGGATCAGTGTTACCAAAGCGATGACCTAAAATCTGTCCCACTGACATTTTAAGAATTTACCAAACTAGAAAAGAGAAGAAGGAAAAAAAATAATAATTTTTGTTTGTAAATATGATCTTTCACTGGATCAGAATTTCTTTGTAATTTTCCTATTTTAAGATTAATAAAGCCTTCAGATGATTGGTTAAGTATTAACAACATTTTTTCACAAAACTTAACTTTCTAAGATGTTCCAGGAACAAATATTGGGTTATATATTGAAGAGATTAGCTCTTGAATGTCATATCTTGATTTCTATATGAGAGGAACAAAATTGTTTCTGTGCCTTATCCCATAATGACGCCTTCCAAGTGCAACGACTCTATCTAGTCTGAACTTTGACAAACAGTTACTCCATAATGATACTGAAGGTCACTGTTACAGTGAGGTCAGGGCAGCACTGTTGTTCCATTCGACACGCTTCAGTAAACCTGAATCCCCTCCCTCTATGTTCTTGACAGATACAGCATTGTGTCAGATATTTTACCAGGGGAGGAACAACAGAAGATCTCTAGTTTAGGACTCCATAACACCGACACATCCACCTTGGTCCGACAGCACCCACCCGCTGAAGACACAAAGAAGAGTTGGAGGAGGTCTGGAGCCTCAACAGCTGAGCCCAGCATCAGGGGACAAGGAGGGATGAACAACTACAACGGAAAAGTTCTGACCAGGGGCTCCAATCAAGTGCGGAGCCGGTTTGTGAAGAAAAATGGACAGTGTAACGTCGTGTTCACCAAAATGGAAGAGAAGAGGCAGCGGTACCTAGCTGACATCTTCACCACCTGTGTGGACATCCGCTGGAGGTACCTGCTGCTGATATTCTGCACCAGCTTCATGGTCTCCTGGCTTTTCTTTGGCATCATCTTTTACGGTGTTTCTCTGGCTCACGGGGACTTTGAGGACCATCCCATGGTAAAAGGAGAGGGACTGGCAATGGGGTCATTGCATGGACCCATTTCAGCAACGGGACAGTCACAAAGGATGCCCTGTATCCTCCACGTTCAGGGATTTGTTGGGGCCCTATTATTTTCCATGGAGACCCAGACCACTATTGGCTATGGGTGGCGCTGTGTCACTGAGGAGTGCCCTATCGCTGTGATCACGGTGGTCATCCAGTCCATCGTGGGCTGCATAATTGACTCGTTCATGATTGGCACCATCATGGCCAAGATGGCAAGGCCAAAGAAGAGGAACCAGACCCTCATGTTCTCCAAAAACGCTGTAATTGCAATGCGTGATGGCAAGCTGTGCCTGATGTGGAGGGTAGGTAACCTGCGGAGGAGCCATATTGTTGAAGCTCATGTCAGAGCCCAGCTCATACGCTCATATGTCACTGCTGAAGGTGAGTTCATACCGTTGGAGCAGATGGACCTGAATGTGGGCTATGATGAGGGAACAGACCGACTGTTTCTGGTATCCCCGCTGGTTATCGTTCATGAGATAGACAAAGACAGCCCCCTGTATACTGTGAGTAGAGCTGATCTGGAAACAGATGACTTTGAGATTGTAGTGATCTTGGAAGGAATGGTGGAGGCCACAGCCATGACCACCCAGTTTCGAAGCTCTTACCTGGCCAGGGAGATATTCTGGGGTCACAGGTTTGAACCTGTAATTTACGAGGATCGGAACTCCTACAAGGTAGACTACGCCCGCTTTCACAAGACTTATGAGGTGCCATCAACGCCCCACCTCAGCGCTAAAGAGCTGGATGAAGTTGCAAGCCAGTCGTCTGCCACCCCTTCCCCGGTCTCTGCATGTAGATCCACAAAAAACTTGATTCCTGCGTCGCTGAGTGCTTTCTGCTATGAGAATGAGGTTGCACTAAGCTGTGGGGAAGAAGAAAATGACATATTTGACTCCTCTCAGGTCATAGCGAAGGAGCGAGCAGAGGAGAGAAGGACTTCAGTTTCTGTAGATTTTCAAAATATGTTCCAGGAGACTGCAGCCATGACATCAGGTAACGTCATGTGTGTACTGGATATGGACAATAACCAGATGGAGTTTGACTGCCTACAGACTGCCATTCCCCTGGATCCGGTGACCTATAAGAACGAACAGGAGATGTAGGGGTTCAAGAGAGGGTACATTATTCTTTTTATTTTACCCCAGATCTTCAGGAATTTTCTTGGTGAAGTGATCCATTTATGTGCAGAGATTCAAACCCCTTTTGCCTTGCCAGTCTTAAGTGTTTTTACATTTAAGTTTCTCATTTCTTCTCATAAAGATTGGAAATTACAGAAAAACTTTACTTGAGGACAAAGGATCTGACAGGCTTCCTATTATTAGGACTTATGATCAGAGCAGAGCACAAAAACAAGGTGAGTCATGAATTTGGATGCTTTTAAACTGACATAATTCAAGAATACAGTTTGTGGTGGATGTAAACAAGACATTTAATGGAAGTACTAGCACTTTAATGTGATCCTCTTCTTCTCTGAGGTGTCAATTCATTATATAAATAGTTGCTTTTGAAAATGATGTGTTCATGGAGGTTATTTGTGTTTATTTGGTCATTGTACCTACAACGGTTCTAGGCGCTTTGCACTCTTAAATACATATCTGTATTGATTTTGCTGTGCAATAATATAACAATACCATTCCAAGTGCAATCCCTGCGTGTAGAAAGAGTCTGTTTATAAATGTGACTAAGAGTCCTTAAAATAAACTGCTTTTGAAAAATGTTTTAACTGAATGCAATTTCGATTTTAGCAAAAGTCACTCCTTTTCTTAAACTATCAAACAATCAAAATTAAAGGACTGGGTCATAAACTAAGCCTAGTTTCAGTAAACTATAGATACTTGTGTTATTCTAGCCAATAGTACATGGATTATCTTGGTGTTATCAATGCAAAACCTATCAACTCAACTTTTTGTTTTCAACAAGTCTCTTCAAATTCAGATTGATTCTTGCGGAGAGAGTGATAGGCAGTGATAAAAGGCACCCTGTGGTGTTAAAACCAGGAACAAGGAGAACCTGAGGCACATTCAATATTTGGATAGAAAGATGGAAATTACTGTAAAAGACTAGAAGACACAAAGGGATGAACATTGATCTTGCAATAAGTCATGGTACTTGGGCAGAATGGAGATGCCATGTGTATTATGCTATTTATGGTGGTTGTATGGTAATTCCAAGAAATAGTTCCCATTGTGAGTAAAGCAGCAAAACAGATATTAATAAAGAACCATTTAAGGAAATGCATTTTTCTTCCTCTGTAACCCCTTTCAGATAGAAATATTCACCTGCAACCTATGGCACATCTTCTCCAATTGTGGTACCACAAAAGTTTTTATTGTTTTTGTTTTTGTTTTTGAATCACTTTTTGTTGGTTTGAATCTTTTGGTGGTGATTGTTCCTGAATGACTCTCTGTGAGTTAGAATGTGATGTATGAACATTAGCTGCAAGCATTTGGTAGGTTTTTGAAATTAAAACGTATGTATGTTGATTGCAACCCTGCTAATATTCAGCATGCGCAAACAGTATTGTTGAAAAAAAAATATGAAGCCTATGATATTAGCACTTTATGTGTATGTATATATCTAATATATATATATAATAGTAAAAAATATAGACAGTGATTTTACATAAATAAAATTCCGTTTATTCAAATGTAACTCCTGTCAAAGGCAAATGAGACAATATATTTTTTTAAATATTTCCATTTGTTGCTTATTTTGGGGGATAATTTCACTTTGATAGACTGATCTAAAAGTCTGAACATCCATTAAATAACTGGCAGTGTACATCATCCACCCCCTCCCCCATTTATTTCTTTATTGAATAACACTTCATCACTGATGGGAGCCCCAACATGAATGAAGTCAATTGTAAAAAATAAATGAGTAAAAGTCATTTTGTGATTACAAGAACATATTTTGTTTCCCCTCTTCTTTGTGAAAAGATTTGTAAGATTTCTTCCCCCTTCCCTTTAGATAAATACTCACTGAAACTGAAACAAGCCTACAGGTAAACTCAAGAACAAGGCACTTTATTCTTTGCTGTAAAGCTTTTGATGTTGCAAAACTATGATTGTTTAATTTTGATGCTTACCCTTTTCAAATAAAAAAAACAGTCAAGTTAAAAAAAGCCTGAAATGCATACGTGGACTGTCTTTTCTAATTCAGCTGTTTCTTTTGAACGCTTATGTTACAGAAGTGAACAGACGTCTGTGCGGCCCTGTCATATAAGGAGTAAACAACAAACGGGGAGCGCCCTCTAGCGGCACAAGTGGGAATAGCCGAATTTCAGTTACCAATGAATGGGCGTTTTGATAAAATTCAAATCTGACTGCTGAAATACTAAACCCCCCAACAGCGAGGATGAAATTCGAAGTAGAATTTTCTTGGTAACGGGGCCAGAGGGAGTTCTGGTACTGCAGCATCGGGCTGTGACTGCAACATCTCGCAGAAAGATGGCGCCACGGATCATATGACACGTCCAGGTCTGCAAACCTACCGTGGGCTGCTGCTGCTCTGAGGCTATGACTTTATTTATGTATCTGTTTATTTACTTGTTTGTTCTTTCAGGGAAATCTCTCCACATCAAGCTTTGGGGAACCAAAGTGTTGACAACACAGAATGATCCAAAACGAACAAAAAAATGCTGCACATGTCTTCACACGGAAGGATTCTAAAGACATTTTGGTCCATGGCTTCAGAGATTATCGAATTCGGTTTTGTTTATGTGGATCATCAGGCAATACAATGGTTGTCAATATAGTCAAAGCAGTCTTTATCTGTGTCAGGCAAAATATTCAGACGTACTCAAGTAAAAGTTGGTAATTACACAATTAGAAATCTTCACACCAATAACAAAAAAGCTCAACATTCAAGACTTCACTGAAGTCAATCTGTGTAAATAGACATAATTGCGGAGGTTAATTTGTTTTAGATTAAAAGTTGAGGTCAATTTCATGACTGATTTCTGTACTCCTGTCATTTCCTCTGCAAACATCAGGGCCTGAATTCGGGCAAATACATTTTCCCTAAAATGATGCAAGAGTGGTTTGAAATAGTTACTTTTACAGCCCTTAAAGGAACATTTAGAGCTCAATTTCTGTCCTTCCCTCTTCAGAAACATAAGGAGAATCAAAGCTCTCTGGTGAGGCTCTCGTCTTCCTCATGTCTAAGTCTTCTCATGCATGGGCATCCCAAGGCCCTTCGTCCCGCAAAGCATGATTCTTAAATGACATGTGCGATGACTTTTGCTGTGTCACTTTATTGTATCACTCAAAACATATCTACAAACAAATTAAGTAAAACACAACAACTTTTTTGATTGAAATAGCAGTGATCGGACCGCATCTTTAATGCAGTAATATCTGTACTTAAATCTTTTAATCCTTGTTGATAATTATTCAATGACAAAATCAACCAATTTGGGGGCACACTCTCTCACTGTACAGGAAGGGGATGAAAATTGTAATTGAAGACAAATATATTGCAATAGAAAGTATAATGTATCAATGGTGTTGAAGTATAATGTAACATAAAATGTGATTTATCAAGTGGAATCTTGTAGCTCAAATTTACTCAGGAGTGTTTGTCCACTGGATGCAACAGCTAAACTGTTTCAATCCTAAATTGTGTTGTTTTTTTTGTTTTTTAAGAGAGTAGTAGCTTTCAACGCCGGCTGCCCAAAACATTCATTCCTGTGAGAGAGTGTCTATTGGTTGCATTTGTGGAACAGTTTGCCCACTGTTTGCAGTAATTGCACAGTAAAACAAGGATCCTCCCAGAATTAGAAGGTCCTTAAAATAAACTGGTTCTAATTACGAGATAAAGTGAGACTAAATCTCGACCTCGTCCTGAGCTAATGAACCATGAGCTTTTCTAAAAGCAACGTCCAGGATGTAGACAGCTACCTTCCAGTTATTGTTCTGCTCTGAATCTCATGGTCAGAAATTCCTGCTTGCTTGGGGATTCTTTACATTTGATAATATATCCCTCAAATGCATAGGCAAAACTGAGGAACAGAGCTCAAAATACCTCAATTGATTTTTACCTGCTTCTTCGCAATCATTAAAAATGTCAAACTGTCGGGATGGTTTTCATTCTATAGATTTAAATTCAAGATGCACGAAGTGTCCCAGTTTTATTGTCCAGTCTGCAGGCCCGTCTCCTTAAATTTGATTTTCAATCAATCAAAGAAAATGTACCTTTCTATTTTGCATCAACCCAGCATGTACATCATTCTGCTTATTTGAAATCAAATATTCAGCAGTAAAGATCATGGGACAAACACGTATTTGCCACATCTTTCCACTGTTTTGCAACAATGAATTGTCATCGTCAGCAGCAACTGGGCAATTCTTCGGCAAGCCACAGTTGGAATGATAAAATTCCAATATATAACAGATAATAAATATATTATAGCTTTGAAATTTCCCCACTGTGGGATGATTAAAAGAATATTCTAATCCAGTGTAATATTCCAACACCATCCTGCAGTCAGATGGATGTTCATGTTCTCCTCCGCCAAAGGAGGCAACAAGTTGGACATCTGAGTCTCACGGGAGAGACTTTCTGTCGCTGGACGGAACCATGGAAATGGAGAAATGGAGGAAGGGCGAGCTGTTCAGTAGCCACAGGCCCAGAGGCTATCATCTTTCCTTCAGTGGGTCACTGAGTGAAGGAGTGTGATCGAACAGTAAAACAGGAGAAGCCTCGCCGGGTCACATCACTTATTAGGGTGATTTGGAGGCTCCCACTGACTCCTATTGTGCATTGTCTCCGCGAGAGCAGTGCAGGCTCAACAGTGGGCCTTTGTGTGGGGCATTTAACTGCCTGTTAGCATGCTAATTATGGGATGTATGTGTGTCTGTGTGCACAACAGTTTTCTACTTGGAGAATTCACGTCGAGGTGCATTAACAACCCCACCCCCCTTCTCCTGTCACTTGTTTTCCATCGCACCACTGTTCTCCATGTAACTGTCATGGCCCTTTTTGGGCTCTTTCCCGTTATTTCTCCTCTTTTATTATGTGGTCTGTCTTTTTTTATTTTTATTTATCAGCTGCCTCTGATTTGGCTATGCTTTGGCTATGCTTCAGTTTCGCTTTCACTCCAAAATTTAAACATAAGCCCCTGTCACAGACGTTATCTTTGTATTTCGCTGCTAAAGCCTCCCCCAGATGACTCCTGATGCAAACTCTGCAGTCTGTGCTATACTTTCACCTGTCTCCCTGCTGCTGGATTAGAGGTGTACTGTGACAGACTCACTAAATATTTTTGACCAAAGGGAGCAACTCAAAGAAGGCGGGCTTGAGGGTGGTGGTGGTGGTGGTGGGGGTGGGGGTTGAAAACCTGCTCTTGTCGAATGACTACTTTCCAAATGGCTAACACAACCACCGCATCATCAGTGGAAACAGGTTACAATCCGAATGCATATTAAAAGGTATAACTACTCCAGACTATGTTCTCAGCTAATACGGTTTTTATCTCCCCTGCTCTGAAAGAAGACATGAGCCTCCAATCCTGTCCTTGATGTAAGAACGAAAGATGATTCTTCTTTTGTAAATTATTTCCCAATCAACATTTGTGAGTGAAAAAAATAAAAAGTGAAATCTTTTCAGTCACTTGACCCGCTCGAGTTTCTTCACTGTGAGGGATGTTTCAAGTGGTTCTGCTTTTAAATATAAATAGGCAGTTGAGACAAACAGAAACATAAACTGATGTCACTTAATGCTTGTCCTTTTGGTAAGGTTTTTCATATGTGGTTATCAAGGTTCTAAATACAAATGCCAACCACTTTTCAAGTTTGATTCTTGCAAAAGGCTAACCTTTGGATTTCAGATATTTAGTCAGAAATAAGATGACCTCTTGACCAACATACTTGTAATAGGGAAAAATCCAAACCCTGTTTTCACATAAATTCTTTCATTACTGAGCTGTGCTTCAAAGACTCCTATCTTTAGGCTTTAGGTTTAAAAGTTGTACTTTTATTTAGGTAATGTGCGAAAAGGACCAATGTTTTTTTTCAAAACAAGAAACATCCATAGATATAGAAAGCCAATGGACAACACATGAAAAATAAAAATCGGCCTTATTATGTCCTGGTTCTGAAACAAATTCAGCCTCACAGGGATCCAATCTGTTGCAAAACCCGGTCATTCTCACATTGTGAATCTTGGTCCTCATTGAATTCACATGAAATACACAACCACTGACAAGACGATTAGGTACACTGGTACAAAGTAAAGCAGAATATGACAACAGCTGAGAGCCATGATTTATACAGGTGTATTATATAAGTCAGAGTGTGAGGCACTGTGAAACTACACTACAACATTTTGAAAGCTTTCTTTTTTAGAAAATTTCAAGGCAAAACATTTCAGAAATATCTCAATATAGTGCTGTTGACTTTAACATCACTGCAAAATTAGCAACATAACAGAATTTGATTACTAGTTATCTGATAGTGTCAGTTAACTGAATATCCTTAGCTTTGAGTTGATGTACTTGATGGTGTGTTATTGTATAAATGAACTGGCCAATGAGTGTAAAGGAATAGTTACATTATATTATTTTATTATGTTGCAGTTCCTTATCCAGTTAGTTCTTGGCAAAATCCCAAATCGTTGCACTATAATTCCACAGTTTCAAATAATGTTTCCTACTATCTCCATGTACTGTAAGGACAGTGTGACAGTATTGGCACATGCACAACAATTTCGGTATATATCCCGTACTGTAGTGATAAAAATTTGGGTGGGGGGGAAGCGATAATTACACCAAAGTTAAATTATCTGTCATACTTACAATTAAACCTGACATGGGTTGAGAACCTTTAGATAGTTCTCGAAAACTATCTTGTACTTTCCCTGCACTCAGTACTCAAAAGAGGGGCTTCAACGGTAGGCAGTTCTGCTACTTTTATGTACTTGGGGTAACGTGACTTTTACTTTCATATGGGCAGTTCTCTCAGGCGGCCAGCGGACTATAAACTGCATTACCTAAGGGCACTGATCCTGCCGAGTGAACAAAGTCAGGCCATTCATGTTTACTGGCGTTATTGTTAATGTCGTAATTGGATGCGGTGGCTGCAGATGTTTTTGCTGATGCTACAAGCTCTGGCTTTTCAGGGTGGCGCTAACATTCCCACTGTGACTCTAGTTTGAAGTTTGATGTAGCATTGTCTGACACATATCAGCATCCAGGGCCAGGGATGATTGGGATTAATGTTAATAAGCGTTTCAATTATAAATGAATAGTTTGGCAATCAGCAAACTTTACAGAAAATAATTGGATGACACTGATGAGGTTAGTGTACGTGTGTTTGTCAATATATGTGAACATGTTTGTGCCTATGGGTGCACCCCAGTGTGTGTGATCATGTGTGTGTGTGTGTGTGTGCACTTGGGGGGAGCATATGCTTGAATGTGTGTTTGTGTATGTGCGTATGTATTCATGTTTATGTGCATGCAAGTGTTTCTGTGTGTGTGTGTGTGTGTGTGTGTGTGTGTGTGTGTGTGTAAGCAGCTGTGGGCCCCGTATTTGAACTCTGGCTCACATGGGCAAAGCAAGGGAGGGCCGCAGGGTGAGAAGGCAATGGGAGAGGGGAGTATTGCCCGACAAATTCACCATCTTCCTCTCCTCTTTCATCTCCCTCTCCCAGAATCAAACAACAAACTCTTTCATTCAGGCATCTTTGCGGCCAGCCACCCCCAGACCCTTGAGGCCCCCACCCGTTCACGCTGCTTAATTCAATGTTCCGAGAAAAACTCATGATTGGAAAGTGACTTTTTTATTCTGTTCCTTTTCCATATCTTCTGCTAAGAAGCATCACCCATCATCCTCTTCTCCCTAAGTGTTTTTTCCTTTGACATCAAAACAACTTCTGTTTTGTAAACACAGAGGAAGTCAACACCCCCAAAATGACCTCCTTTAGCTCCTTACGTACAAAACTAACCTGAAAGTAAACAATCTGAAAGATTTTTTTTTTTTAATCACGAATGAGTTTCTTCACAACAGACGAGTCTGTAAGTGGACTACAATGTCATTGATTAATATTTTTTCTCTATGAAGAAAAGAGAAAACTTCACTGTTTGCTGGAGAGGCCATTTACAATCAGTCACCTGGCTGAAGGAAAACCCCATCCCAACAATGAATCCTTTCATTAAGTAAAAGTTATGCTTGTTTTTTCCTGAAGTTCTTTTAGATAACTGCATTTCAGTGCAGAACCGTGAGCACACTTTCATAAGTTTCTTTTTAAAGAATTTTAAACACACATTGTTGAGCTGACATCTACAACCCAATATGGAATTTATTGAAAACATTTTTTGGTGACCAGGGGGGGCGAAGATGTTTGAGAACATCATTAAAATTAAACATTTTTAGAGAGGCAGATCATCACTATGTGATCACCATGTCCCAAACAGCTACCAACCAGACATGCTGCAGAAACATCCTAACAAAGGACACCCTTGTTCACTACCAAATTCTTGAACATCATTTTCTGCATTTTCCTGCAAATGACTCGATCACCACGTCCCTCGCCTTCTTATTCCACCCAATTATCAGTTTCAAGCATGCACCCACGTCCCGCAGAGCTGGGTTCTTTCCTCTTTTTTGGAGTTTTGAAATGTTGCAGTGATATTTGCATATATGCGTAGAAACAGCTGACGGTTTCATTTCCCCACCAAAAAGGAGTAATATAAGGATGACAATCCTCATATTTGATGGAAAAGGATGTTTGTTCTCGGCCTCTTTTTAAATATGGCGTGCAGTCGCAAAAATACAATCAACTGAAACAAATTTCCCTGAATGCGGTAAAAAAAAGTCAGTGGTTATGATACACACTGTGTTGGGTTCTAGGTAGAGTACAGATGTCCGGTCCAGCGCCAGCGTTCTCTGTATGAACAAGACAGAACATGGTGGACATGCAACTCATAGTTGTCATCACACATCAGACCAGTGAGTTGGGGTATTTTGGGTGAGGTGACAATGTCTCAGAGAGACTTTCACAGGAACTCTGCTCCTACATGTGATGATGTATAGGTTTTTTTATTTCACTAATACTCAGCAGTTTCCAAAGACATCAGATTAGGTGAAATCTTCATGTTCATTAATAGCCTTGGAGACCCTGCGTCTTGTGCTTGGACAAAAAGGCTTGTGTCATTGTGGATTGCAGGGATCTCAAAAAAGATGAATTGCCCCTGAGAAATCTGTTGTTAACTCTATTGTCTGTTTTCACAGCATGGGACGCGAACATCCCCAGAGGATGGCCGTTAACATTTGGTCACTCCCAAAGACAGCAGTAAGATGTCAATCTTTTCTGTCCCACAGATGTTGCAGGAATTGAGAGACAGTTTATGATGGGATGGACCTTTTCATTTGAGCCAGCAGTCATTCAACACATAGTCTGGTCAATAACAGTGGCTTCATTACAACAGTTTAAACTTGAATCCTCTGCGGATTGAAAATCTCCCTGATGAACACGGTGTCGTTGTTCTGTAAACTGAGAACTGAAGTGTAGTGGCTTCACGACACAGCTTTGCTTCACCCTGTTCCTGAATAATGACTTGATTTGGAGAGCTCTTGTGGATATGTAACTGTGGTTATCATGGCATCACAAAGTTTCACACTTTTCCAGTGAACTAGTCTACCGCAGCTGAATGGTTTAGTGAGATAATGGAGACCATATTTGGGTCAGCGTTCGGCTCTTGGCTCTCCTTGCAAAGTTGCCAGTTCGTAAACACCAATTGGCGGATGTACAGCCTTAGAAGAATCTGATTCTCGGACATTAGGCCCGGTTCAAGGTGGAACCCTGAGGAAAAAAACAACAAGCGATTAAAGGATGGAACATTGTTCTGTAGTTGTTGTTGTTCCAGGTCTGTCAAATGTCATTCCGTATTTTAGGAATGATAATCGATGTTTCCGTAAACTCTTAGAAAAACGTGTCTGTGGAGGGTCCCAGTCATCCAGGTCATGGTTAATTCTTCTCAAAACCTTCGTCTCGTGACTTGATTTTGTTCCCTTCATGGTTTCTTGGAAATTACTATATACATTTTAGAAAATGTAGCTTGTTTCATGATCAAGCAGGCAGATCTTCATTAGGCTCTATCTCTGCTAGACAGCAAGAGGACCTCCAGCATGTTCTGGTTGAGGGATAGTTCCAAAAAGTAGTCAATTTTCATTTAAGGGACCTTCGCTTCTTCAGTCAAACCAGAAACTTGGTTGGGTTGAGCGTGTTTACCTCATTAACACCTGGCAAGAAAGTGAGAGAATTGCAGGGACATGGTTAATACTGATATCCCAATATTTCAGTGCCAATAAATCAATAAAACCTAATTCGAAATAAATAGAATTTTTTTGTCCTGCCTGAGCTGAGCTTTGAATTTTATCTTTAGCAAAGTGTCAAAAAGTTCATATTTCTATACAAAACTGCATTTAGACATCCAATTAACACTTTTGTTTTGAAGACATTGTGAAAGAGGACGGGAGGATCCATTGCAGTGGATCCTCCAGGAACACAAGTGGACTTTCCTCTGTCAGAGTGTCCACATATCAGAGCTCAGATGAGCGGAGTTGAGTCCAAGGTTTTGGTCTGTTAAGTGTCTGGAGAAGCCACTTTTCAATATTGCCCAGTCAGACATATGACCTGGGGTCATGTGTTGAAGTTTTCCCTTCGGATGTACGTATGTCATTAAGTAGACACAAAAATTCATAGTTACTTTCGGAAAATCCCAAATCTAATTTGTAAGTCATTGTGTCACAAACAAAGCAAGCTTTATGGAAATAATCATTCATAAACAGTACCGATAAGCAGGTTTTATGTCATTTACTATTCCTTGCATCTAATAAATTTTAAAGTTAAGGGACAGTGGCAGAATTTATAATACTAATTTAAAACATTATTTCCAAAGAGTAACAAGAACATTTGAACTCAGATGTGGCTTATGTTTTTGACTGCTTGTGGGTTTCTTTTTCCTCTTTGCTTCAGAGTTTTCTTGAGTCATTCCTGTCTGCCAGCTGCTCACTTTGCCCTTCCCTCACATGACCAACTGCCCTCCACCTATTCCGCCATACTCCACCTTGCCACTGGATGTCACAGTTACCTGGAAACTACAATTGCACTGTTCCCTTGAGGTACCTAATCCTTTCATGAAAACCATTATCATCAGGAACTTACGATCCACCTTAAAAGCATACAGCTAAATGATACAAAACAAAGAGTAAAGGAGAAAAGGGATTTATTACACTAAAAGTGAACATTCAAGTTATGTGATATCATTTGCCCCAAAAAATATAGGCCAGAAAATGTGCAACTCATTGTAAGGTCGGGTTTATACCGTTTACACGGACTATAGACTGTGGACTGTGGAGAGTAGTTTATAGACTATATAGATTTGAGTGGTTTGATAATGCATTAAAGATGCATGCAATCTTTCACTACATCACAATGATGAGTTTCCTATTCCTTTCTGGTGAAACTCTAATCAAGATACTTTCTGTTACTTCTCTCAAAACATTCAGCATTCCATGTATAGAGATAAAACATCATGTATCTCCAATACCTGGAACACAGATGGAAAAATGAGAGGGGGGAAAAATGCATTCAGAGTGACGGCCTGTTACTGAGCTCAAAAACAAGTAGAATGATCAGAGAATCCATAGGTGACCCCCGACCCCTCCAACCAGGACCCCAACAACCCCCACTCTCTTCGACTAATACCAGGCTTCCCCACATCTCAACCTACATATATCAGTTTCCTTTAGATGCCCCTCCACCCCCCGCCCCCTGTGCACAATTGAAGTAACTAGATTCTTTCCTTGGGCTGCCCAGCGGAGATATGAAGCACAAGACAATGAGCTATTCAGTAAGAAGAACACACACACACACACACGCGCGCGCATGTACACGCGCATGCACACACACGCACACAAACACGCGCGCACACACACACACACACACACACACACACACACACACACACACACACACACACACACACACACACACACACAAACACCTCTGTAATCCAAGCAGCTTTCACATTTGCTCTGCATCACTTCAAACATTTTGATACTCAAGCTGACAAGTTGTTTGACACTCTTAATGTCCAAACGTGTAAATAAGATGATGAATAAATAATACATCAGCAGCAGAATTATGTAAAGTTAGTACGGTAGGAAGAAGATTCTCCTTCTCATCGATCAGACCCTGTCACATCCAAAAATGACAGCTTATGGTCATCACCTTCATTGTCCTTGTTATGAAGATGGTCTGGATGTCAACGAATGCCATTTAAAAAACCCAGAGTTGCTTTGCTGAAATCGTGATGATGACATCGAAAAAAAAGCCAATACATTTGCCACGTAAGCTGCTCCCCTTTGCCTCTATGTCCTGACTACAAGAAAAACCCCTAACAGTACAGTAGCCTTTTTGAAGAGAAGATTTATGGACGTAGTAAGAGAAGATATGAAGGTAGTTGGTGTGAGAGAGGAGGCTATAGAGAATAGAGTTAGATGGAGAAGGTTGATTCGCTCTGGAAGAAGAAGAAGAAGAAGGACAGTATCCTTTTTCTTTGTTCATAAGTTACAAGTTGTGTTGCTATACTCGTCTTTTTTAAGTTAAATTTGTCCCTAACTCCTGACAATGAGAGTAACAGCATGTGAACGATTGCAGGTTGTCGACTGGAGGAAATGTAATTGACATGGAGCATCTAAAAAGCCAATTATGATCAAATTAACTTCTGTATAGTATTCCTCAGAATCTTTTATGCCTTGCTTCAAAACCTTCTTCCTTGTTGGTGAATGTCGACTCAGATGTGTTGTGGTTAGTTAAGACCTCGTCATTATTATAGTATATTTTCATATGCTGTTTACATGCAGCGGCTTGACGAAAAATTTTTTACACAGTGACAAATTTTACATTGGTACAATGTGTTAGTGTGTGTGTGTGTTTGTGTTAGTGTGTGATGATTGTGACACAATTTACACATTTGCGGATTATTCTTATGGATCTATCAATGTTTTTCGAGGTCAATGTTTAAAGTAACACTCTTTCAAATGCTTTTTACCTAAAGGGGTGGCGCAGATGGTAGTGTGGTCCTCACTGAACCCGGACATTCCTGGTTCAATTCCAAGTTCCTCCTGTTGTGTTGCTGAACAAGACTATGAACCCGCAACTGCTCCTCTGGCACTGCTAGGTGGCAGCCAACTGCTCATAGTCAATCCATGATGGGTGAAATGCAGAGAATGAATTTCCTCCACGGGAATTAGTAAAGTATTATAACTTTATTATAACTTCATTTGTAGACTCATTTTCTATCCTACCTTTGGTGCCTCTAAAACGAGGGATACTGATGTAAGATCAAAACCAAAAGAGGAATCTTAAGACATTAATCTAACTTTGCTTATTTTTTCAGTCAGTGTTAGGCTAACTTTAAAGTAAGATCAGTCGGCTGGTAGTTTGTGTTGCTATTTAAACCTCCTATTTTTTCTTTTTGATAAGTGACTGCTCTAGTACCTTAATGAACTGCATGCACAAATGAACCTTTGGGCCTATTGCGCTGGTGGAGCCTCCAGCTGTGGCCAGATACCAGTTTTTATTGTTGGTGATTTTTTCTTCACTAGACAAATAGACTGCCTGTGTGCTCAATAAGACTGAAAAGAAGCAGGCTTACACTTGCAGTTTGTGGAAACTTTATAAACTTTCCTTCCCCTCTATTCAACATATCAAATATATGTTTTAAATTTTTTCAGATTAAAGTTGTGCTCTTTTGTATCTCTCATATTTTATGTTTGCTATGTTGTCTTTGCCTCCTGGTTGAAATCAAAGCTGATTTAATGCTTATCTTTTGGGCATAGTCTTGCTTATTGTCAGGAGCTCCTCCATTTATCTTACACATGCAAACACAGGCTTTTGAAATAAAAGTCGAAACAATGTTCTTGTGAACAGATATCATAATGACAGTGAACAACCAAAGGCATTATATTAGAGTTTTACATGTGAAAATGTTGGGATTGTTGTCATTAAAATATAAACAAATAATAATAAATAAACAAATAATAGAAGGTTGACATGGCAGTATTTCATCCAATGCTTGCTGACACCTGGGCTCCACGCCGGGGAGCAGCTGGGGACAGAGGCCCCCATCAGTGACCATGTTGCATCGAAGGCTCAATTTTCAGCAAATCTGTTAAAGAAACATCCATCACCAGTTTTCTGACCGGCAGACAGTCATCACTCCACCCTCTGTTCATCCTCACTCCCGTTACCTCACCATTTTCAAATAAATTCTGAAGTCCCGGTTGTGCACCATCAGCAACTTCAGCAATTTCTCCACCCCCTTGTACCACTATCATGCAAACACACTCCGACACACACAAAAAAAGGGGCAGGATGAATTACTGCAGAGGAAAAGTGAAAGGGGAGAAAAAAAATTGCTTCAATCATCATGCACTCAAAAACAAAATCAGCCCTCACACCTCAGGACACACTCCACTGGCTTTTTATATTTTGACGTCACAGAAATGCAATTCTCAATCGAGCCCGTTCTGCTTTAGCATTTCCTACACTTGGTCACAATCTCTCTCTCTCTCTCTCTCTCTCGCTCTCTCTCTCTCTTACACAGTCAGACACACACACACACACACACACACACACACACACACACACACACACACACACACAAACGGGCACATGGAGGCAGTAATATATCTTTGGGAGAATTTAAGTGCACCACCACCAACATTTGCATTTTTGCGAAACGAGTGCATCTGATTTATAGAAGCGCAGGCCTGGAGCATCTTGGGAAATGAGGCGGGTGAATGGAAACTACGTTTCCCAGAGGCAGGATGTTTTGGCCATGTCAGCAGCACGCATTTCAGAGATGTTGTTTTGCAGTGCTGTTGAATTTCCGAAACAACAGCAAGAAGGAAAGGAGGGGGAGAGAGGACTAACGGAGAAATGAATAAACAGCAAAACAACTTTTTTGTGTGTGTGAGCGTTCATTTTTCAAGTATTGAAGTATTTTTTTCTCCTTCTTCTTTTGTAAGTTATGAAGAGTTGGAGCAGGTTTTCCTCAAGCAGAATGTGTTTTATTCTTTAGCGCATCAAAGCTTCCTTCCTGAGTGAACAAATGAATCTTAGAAGAATCCAGAAAGAGAAGAGCAGGAGAGGGGAAGAAAGCAGAAATGAGCTAAAGCAATATTGAAATGGAATAAAACAGGGATGAGAGAGCGGGAAGTAATGAGAAAAGAAAAAGCCCAGGAGGAAACCAGAGGGGTGAGCGGACACAGAAACAACAAACCTTTTGTTATCATTACCGCTCCTCCAATCCTGTTCTCCGCTCAGTAAATACAGAGGGGGATGATTGCGGGGACAAACTGCCTCTGCAGAGAGGAAATTAAAGAACGGATGGATTTAACAGAGTAGGAGTGGGATAAGAGAGAAAAGTGAAAATACAGCAGGCAGAAATTAGTGGACATAAGCAGATACAGGCAAGGGGGAGGCCCAAGTCCCTGTTGAGTCGCTCTGTATTATTTATCAAGTGTGACTCGTAAATTTCCTGTGCGATGTGAGCTGATTTATCTGCAGTCAGACGGGTAATTCTGCCTCTCTGGGGAGTGACCGCCCCGCCATTTCTCCTGCCACACCTTGTAGACCACTGAGACACACCCTGCGACCCCAACTGCCTCATCTGGTAGTTCCATGTCACACACTCCCAAAAATCACATCTGTCTTTTTTAGTTTTTTGTCTTTTGCGTTTCATGCCTTTCCAGTGACACTCCACTCAGATAAGATCATGGGATTTGCAAGTCTGTTAGATCAGTTTCATCAAAGAAAAAACAAGATTAGATACAATGAAAATTGGTTTCTGTTGTGCTTTTGGTCGGATTTAATAAAATAATGAATTGGCTGAAATGAATAGGAATAAAGTCTTTGGCTTGATGTAGAAATGATGATTCTAAATTATTCAGCTTCACATGGAAAATGCTGTGCATGAACTAATTTAAGGGTACTGTAGTGAACGGGATTCAAACCCCAATCCTGATATACAATAAGTGGTTTCATTTAGGAAATGGAAACAAACTTGTCATTCTGCTTATTACCTGCAAACTAGACAAAGCCTCATTTAGCATAGAGGAATAAATAGCAAGATTCGAAACGACCTCCCACTTATGAAAATCATGTAGCCTACAGTGTCAAAATATCACCAAAGGTTTCAATGTATTGAATTATGCTTCGTCCTCCATTTCAGATAATTGTACTACATTTGGCAGTTCCTAAACGGTGATGACTGGTCCCTAATCTTAAATTTCACATCATGAAAATAAAATACCTCCAAACCTCCCCTGTTTTCTGTGCTCTTTATCAATGTTTTTTGTAAATTCAGTCAATGTAATCTTGGATGTTCATGAAGTCGGTCGGCAGTCAAGAATTTAGTCTGTCAACAAACCACCTTTACTCATGAGGTGTCACAGATGTAAAGCATGGGATTAGGTGGATTTAGCCGGAGCAGAGGTGTTTACCAGGCCAGAGGTATTCATATGTATGTTTTAATGCAAAATGTGCTTCCCGAGAAATTTTATTGTATGATTGTGCAGACCCTTAGCAACTTGGTCTGGTCTGCTCCATAATCTTCCATTGGTTGAGAGATTGAGGTATAACCACCAAACCTGAGGTTGATAAACAATTCTAGTTGTTAGGGAACCAGGCAATCAGAAGTTTTGATGCATCCCGATCATGTGGGGTCCGTTAAACTTGATGCACTTACTTTAAAACTGTGGAACCACCACCTTTTCTTTGTTGGAAGATGTGTCTCACCAGTAGCCACAACACAAAACAAATTCTAAATGTCTGAAACTGGAAATATTGAGCATCGTTATGAGTTTTTTTTTGTTTGACAAATTGAGTCAGGTGACAGTCATATTGCATGGAGGGTGGATAAAAAAGTGTGATCTTTCTGCCCCAATCTGAAAAATGAGCCAACGTAGCAGATATGGAGTGTCATCTCGGGTCAACTGCCCCACAGGTTGCCTCGAACAGGAAGTGGCTTCCTCTCACAGGCTATGGATCCCAATTTGTATCATGCACTATATGCAATAAATTAAAATATGCAATTAAATATTTTAAAGTCCACTTCAGACTTCATTCGTATTGAAATAGATCTGATCAGAACCACATATATTTTAATGAGTATGTCATCTACGCAGAGGGATGTAATCGTCTCCATCAAAATGAGATATTTGTCATAAAAGAAGAAAACATTTTAAAAAATGCAACAATTCCACACATTACTCTCCCTGTCCATGCTTATTCACAGTTTCTGTTTCTACTTAATCTTGTTCGCTTCCTTTTAATGACCTCCCTTATTTTCCATCATGGAAATATAATCGGACACATGAACGTATAATGATGGGTCTCTTTAAAAAGAGGACGTAACGCGGTGGGAAAAAAAACAACTAAACTACACAAAATAGAAAAAAAGATTAAAAAAAGTAGAAATTAAAAAGTAAACTAATCAACCGGTCAGCAAGAGGTGATCTGTATATGAAGCCTTCCATGAGATGAGAGTAGATTATCTGAATTTTCTGTTAAATATATGGACTGATGGAATTGATGGAAATACATTTGACAATCTCTTTTGACAGGCCTTATGGAGAGTGGATTTTCTTCTCAAAAAAACAGAAGAATTGGTTATTTAGGCAACATCTTGACCTACTTAAAATCATCAACAAAGAGCTGTCAGACTGTGAAAACTCAACACAAACATACACAGGAACATCTTGTTTTTATACTCTCAAGAATTGCCATTGCTGTTGTGGTACAGCACATGCGAAGGAGTTAAAAGGGTGTGAACACTCCAGTTACATTTATCTCCAGCATGTCTTTGGGCAAGATCAATGCCCATCATGAGGAGGGCGTGTTGAGCGATCTCCAAAACCTCAGGCAATTTTAACATTTAATCAAGCTGAAGGTAGGACAGTCTATCTCATCTGAAGGACCAAACACCAAAAACAAAGTCAAACTTCACCTCATGAGAGAAACATGTATGTAGGTTTGGTCGGGGGTCCCCGTTTTCGAATCAACTTGGGTGGAGAACCACAGAAGAGATGTCCCTCACTGATGTCAACCAACCCGAGCAACCGTGACCCTTGTCAATAACCTTCTCTGTCCCTCCCTACATTCGCTCTCTCTTGCCTGGGGTGTTGCTTCCTCAGTGTGTTGTAGACAGCAGTAGCTTTTCCATAAGAAAAATCATATATTTTACATGACACATCCCAGCCTGGAGTCCATAATCCTCCCCGTGCCAACCAAAAAAACAGATCACTTCTCATTAGGTTGGTACTACGAGTGCAGGTTGCTCTATTCATCTGAGTCTGCTTAGTATGTCAGAGAAAAAGAGTTGATGTTGATCGCAGCTGTGAGAGTGATGTAAAGATGGGAGGAAGGATATCTGAAAGGGGATGAAGTGATAAGAATTCAAAGACTTGGCCACTGTGACTACAGACAATGTCAAGTTGCAATGGCTTTTCTTCTCAAACAATCAGTGTACAGGATAAAGGAATGAAGCACCTAATTTTCAACAGGAAAATAGTGATTTCATGTAACACAAGCAGTGACTTTACTCAAGGTGTGACACGGTCAAAAGAAGCAGATGTAGTAAAAAAACAAAGGACATCCATCCATCGACTGCTGCTTATCCTACACTCAGGGTCCCAGCTGTCATCGGGCAAGAGGGGGCCTACACCCTGGACTGGTGGCCAGTCAATCGTAGGGCCACATATACAGACAAACAACCATTCACTCACAAATTCAGGGCAATTTTCCAATTTTTTTCCCATCAACGGGCTGCATGTCTTTGGATTGTTGGAGGAGAACTTGGAGGAAACCTACGCAGAGAGAACATAGGAAATTCCACAAAGAAAGGTCTCCTTGTTAGACTCAAACTAGCGTCCCTCGTGCTGTGAGGCCGAAACGGTAACCACTGTGCTGCCAACAAAAGACATTTAGCATTTTTTTTTCTCACTTTCTAAAATAGATTGAAGCACATTCATCCATTATCTATAATGATGATCCTGCAATCATTGGTCACAGTAGGGGGTGGATCAAATCCCAGCTAGCAATGGATGAATAATGGGTCACACAAGGCCACATAGATAGAGACAGCAACCATGCTATACACGTTTTAACTATTTAGAGTCTTGGACTAACCTGATGCATGTTTTTGGGGGAGGTAACTGGAGAACAAGCATGCGGAGAGAACGTACAAAAACTCCACACAGAAAAGTCACAGTCAAAATTGAACCTTCTTCTTGTGAGGCAGAAGCCACTGCCCCACCACAATAAATAATTTAGAATTTAACTTGATTCAAATGTACTGGTGATGCACTGGTGAAAGCATATATCTAAAGTGTAAACACTGTTTTTTAGGCATCAAGACACAACCAGATAGATAAATTAATCACTATACGAAAAGCACTTCACTGTAAATATCTGGTTTCTGTTTGTGTGTGTGTGTGCACTTGTGTGTGTGTGTGAGTATGTGTGTGTGTGTGTGTGTGTGTGTGTGTGTGTGTGTGTGTGTGTGTGTGTGTGTGTGTGTTTGTGTGTGTGCGTGTAAATTTTGGTATGTCTCCTGATGAGCATGTAGTAAAGTGAATATAAATTCTCAGGGAGATTTACTGCTGTTAGAGTCGTTTGGTTTACACCAATACTACCAGTTTAAAGCAACGAAATGTAATCTCCCAAATTTAGCAAAAAATCATGATGGTGTATACAATAGTGCATATTAAGGCCACCTTGTGACTTTCTGCAGCAGAAGTGTCAGGGCATCATTGTTATCCAGAAGCACCAACAAATGTCAGTTTGAAATGATAACATTGATTTTCTCTATGTCTCCGTGTGCATTGGGGAATCTATCATGCAGGACTACAAATTTGCAGTTACCTAAAAAATTCCCTGCTTTTCCATCCATCCATCCATCTTGGACTGGTTATCCGTGGCTGGGCCGCGGGGGCAGCAGCAGCTGGAGCAGGGAGGCCCAGACTTCCCTCTCCCCAGCCACATGGTCCAGCTCTTCTGGGGGGACCCCGAGGCATTCCCAGGCCAGCCTCGAGACATAGTCTCTCCAGCGTGTCCTGGGTCTTCCCCGTGGTCTCCTCCCAGATGGGCAATACCTCCCCCGCGAGGCGTCCAGGAGGCGTCCTGACCAGATGCCTGAGCCAACTCATCTGACTCCTCTCTGCGGAGGAGCAGCGGCTCTACTCCGAGTTCCTCCCGAATGGCTGAACTTCTCACCCTATCTCTAAGGGAGAGTCCAGCCACCCTGCGGTAAAAATTAATTTCGGCCACTTATATTCGCAGGTCTCGTTCTTTCGGTCACTACCCTAACCATAGGTGAGGGTAGGAATGTAGATCGACTGGTAAATTGAGAGCTGAGCCGTAAGGCTCAGACCAGTACAGAGTCCGCATCACTGTAGATGCTGCGCCGATCCGCCTGTCGATCTCCCGCTCCATCCTTCCCTCACTCGTGAACAAGACCCCGAGATACTTGAACCCATCCAATTGGGACAGGACCTCATTGGGACAGCACCTTTGGGTGGAGTGCCCAAAGGTGGGCACTCCACCCGTTTCCGGTTGATCACCATGGTCTCGGATTTGGAGGTGCTCATCTTCATCCCGGCCGCTTCACATTCGGCTGCTAACCGCTCCAGTGAGAGCTGGTGATCATGGCCTGATGAAGCCAACAGAACCACATCATCTGCAAAAAGCAAAGACTTGATCCTGTGGCCACCAAACCAGATCCCCTCGACGCCTTGACTGCGCCTAGAAATTCTGTCCAAAAAAATTATGAACAGAATCGGTGACAAAGGGCAGCCCTGGTGGAGTCCAACTCCCACCGGAAACGAGTCCAACTTACAACCGGCAATCCGGACCAAGCTCTGACTCCGGGCATACAGGGACCGAACAGCCCGTATAATGGGGGTCAGTACCCCATACTCCCGGAGCACCCCCCACAGGACTGCCCGCGGTTGAATGCCTTCTCCAAGTCCACAAAACACATGCAGACTGGTTGGGCAAACTCCCATGCCCCCTCGAGAACCCTGCTGAGGGTATAGAGCTGGTCCACCGTTCCACGACCAGGACGAAAACCACACTGCTCCTCCTGAATCCAAGATTCGACGACCCGGCCTCTCGAGCACCACTGAATAGACTTTGCCAGGGAGGCTGAGGAGTGTGCCTGCTTTTCCTGTATTCCATTTAACCGTACATACAGTGCAAATGATACATTAAAATTAACGTATCCCAGTAACCTGTGATCAACTGGCCACCGGTCAAGGGTGAACCAGCCCCCAATCACAATCACAGCTGGGACAGGTACCAGCACTCCTGTGACTCTAAGTGCAGGATAGGCAGTATAGATAATGAATTAATGAATGAACATCCCAGTCATAGACATTTTTGTTTTCAACATTTTTAAACATGAAACATTGGTTACTTGGTCATATCTTGTAATCTCTGGGATATGTATCTCTTTTACTTACTTTTTTTTTTCTTTTTCTACACGCTTGTAGGGGCGACTGTATCACACTAAAATGGTTAGGAGTTTCTCAATAGTGTTTTCGATGTTTGGGGGAGTTTTTTCCTGAGAGAGCGTGAGTAGCCCTTTGACAAAATAACACTTTTTATTTAGCACCTATCTTTCAAGGAATGTTCTTATTTCAATTTTAGTTAGTTAGTTAGTTAGTAAGGACTCCTGCGAAGGTCGGGGGGTGGCCCGCCCCTGTGCATTAAGCTGACCTGATGAACCACTTTTTTCCAGGGCTTGCGGTCTTGTGCCAGCTGCCCTGCATCCTCCACAGCAACTCCATGTAATGGGAGGTCGTGTAATTGGATGACGTTGAGCCATCGGGTGCAGGGTTTGCCTCATGGTCTTCTACAGCTTGCGGGCCTTGGGTCAAACTGGAGGATGGCTCTGGTCGGGGAGTCAGGTGGAAGGTGGAGGACATGGCCAAACCAATGGGTGCGACATGCGCTGCCAGGCAGGATGCTCAGGCAGGATGCTCTCACGTGCCGGCTCTAAGCGCTTCTTTGAAAATCCCCTGAGGCCACCTGATGTTCTCGATGATTCTGAGAGCCCTGCTGTCAAAGCCATCGATTCTTGTAGCCAGAGTCTTGTTTAAGGGCCAAGTCTCTGAACCATAGAGCAAGATGGAGAGTGGTGCAGAGTTGTAGATTCTGAGCTTCGTCTTGCGTGAGATGGTCTGATGCCGCCAAAGTGGTTTCAAGAGAGTCTGCAGGGCTGATGCAGCCAGGGTTCTTCTGTGGATGATCTCTGGTTTTAGATCCCAGTTGTCATTCACTATGGACCTATTTCAATTTTAGATCATTTAATAGAATCACTGAGCTCTGTAGGAACTATCGGCTGCAGACATTGTGGTCAGGAAACATATGCAGGGAAAGAGGACGCAGACTGACTAAAGGGCATGTGTGCATGCGTATATGTACAGTGTGTGTGGGTGTTATTGTGCCTGATCTTGCCTCCTGTTGTGTTGTTTATGTGCTGGTGTTAAACCAAGTGTACAGAAGTCTAATCTGACACAAACCGCAGGTTGTGTAATCCCTGTTGTTCACCTGAACACAGGAGGCAGGCTAACTCACAGGCACAATATGTGGGCAGCCTGCCTGCATTAGGGCAATTGTGCATGTGTGTGTGTGTGTGTGTGTGTGTGTGTGTGTGTGTGTGCATGTGCATTCATATGTTTGTGTGTGTGTGTGTGTATGTGTGTGTGTGTACGTGTTGGCAATGCTCATAGCCCTGATGGCCACTGGCATAGTGCATCCCGTTGCAGTTGTTGAAGAGAAAAGGAACAGCTGGCACTGCTGGGAGGGGGGTTTATGTGAGATGGGGGTAAGAGTGTGAGAAAGCATAAGGCTACCACAGTATGTGAGTGTGTGTGTATATGTGTGATTTAAAAAGCTTAAAAGCTGTTCTGCAAAAACTGTCTTGCCAGTACAGTAATTTGACCATTTGACCCTCATATCTCTTCATGTTGAACATAGTCTGGGGCAATTTGAGTATAATTGCATTGCAATGTGCATCTAAAAAACATGGCTTGATATGGACAAGCAGACCACACATGGATGAAATTGGATTTCACGAGTCACAAGATCACAAAATGGCGATTTGCACTTTTACCAGTTATGCATATACATTTTGTAGGAGGGCAGAAAGGTGGAACACACTAGCCATGGCACAAGAAGTGCAAACAGAAAGTGATGGTGTGTTCAGATATGTGTCCAAAAATTGTGAAACAAAGTGGAGTCTCCTTTTTACAGCAAAAACTCCTTGCCTCCAATAGAAGCTGCAGGCTGACTATTAGATGCACATCCAGGAGCATAGTCCTTAGTAGTTTGTAATAGACATTTCACTGGTAAGTGAAAAATTGGGTATACAAGGTATATAGACATACAAATTCCAACACATTAACACAGAGAGAATGAATGATAACAATATGAGACACAGGATTAATTATATATATATATATATATATATATATATATATATATATATATATATATATATATATATATATATATATATATATATATATATATATATATATATATATATATATATATATATGACACACATATATATAAGAGACACACACTTTCCATTTCTTTTTTTTATATATAATGTCGCACCCCCCTCTGCATCTCTCTCACTAA
>CAAKHD010013433.1:0-24707 GCA_901007705.1 Fistularia tabacaria | reverse complement strand
GCGTGAACCGCTGCAGTCAGACCATGCAAGTTGGCCAGACGCCACATTGCAGGACCAAGTCCCAGGAGGTGTGTGATTCCACCTCGGCCACATCACCGCAACACGCTCGGCCATCCGCGCCTGCCATGACCGTCCGGCTACTTGACTTCTGGCAGATTGACCCTGACGCCTGGTTTCAGCATGTGGAGGGGCTTTACCACCTGTGGGGAATTTTTGCAGATGGCGCCAGGTACTTTTTGGTTGTCACAGCGCTGGACCGGCACTCAACCGAAGCGAGCCATGGAGCTGTTGCGCAACCCCCCCCGATAGGTAGATACACCGCTCTCAAAAAGTCTACTGATCCGGAGGTACAGCCTTTCCGCCACGGAGCGGGCAGACAGGCTGCTTTTGCTGCCCAGTTCAGGCAACGGGTCGTTCGTAGACCTGATGGAGGGTATGCTGGCGCTGTTGGGAGCTCACGAAGGCGGCTTCCTATTTTTGCATATTTTCCTGGGTCAACTTCTGTCTGCAGCACTTGTGATCCTGGCAAACCCCCACTGTCTGGCCACCTGCGACTACTGCGGTTCGGCGGAGGAAGTCGACCACGTCCTGCGGGCAACCAAGCAGTTCACATGGATTCAGACAGGGCGGCCACCCCAAGGAGGTGAAGGACCGAGTTCTGCTTCTTCCACAGCAGCAAGGCGTTGCGTTGCACTGAGCCATGGTCATACAGGGTGCTTGCAGAATGGCGGACCTGGAGCTCGGTGGCAGCAGTGGGCACTGGCGCACACACCCAGCTGTTGTTCCATTGCCCATGGCAGTGACACCTTGCGGCCATTTCTGAATTTACAACGGACAACGGCCCTGCTCTCCTGTGTGACGTCTCTACCCGACAGCCCCGTCCAGTGGTTCTGGCGGCCTGGCGGCGAGTGTTCAACTCAGTACATTCGCTCTCGCATCCGGGCGTCCAAGCATCGGTGAAACTGGTGGGGGCTAAGTTCTTCTGGCCTGGCGTGCATAAGGATGTCAGGGAATGTGCGGCTGCGTGTGTGTCGTGCCAGCGTGCTAAGGTTCACCAGCATGTTAGGGCTGTCTTCAAGCTGTTTCCGGCCAGGCAGTTTGACCATATGTATGTTGACCTGGTAGGCCCTCTGCCACCTTCGCAAGGGTTTACGCATCTGGTACAAGGTGGTGTGGTGGACACTGAGGGGCGTGGCCTCTCACCTCACGGGACTAGGGCCTGGGGACATGGCTTCGGCCGGAGGCTTATATGTGCGTCTCGGGAGTGTTCGTGGTTGGATAGTAGTATGGTGGTGCTCGATAATAAACTTGATCTTTCATTCAAGACTCCAAGGCTCTTCATCGATTATTCCTTGCAGAGTACCACAGTGGGACATTTTTCTTGTTACAAATTCATAGGCCCCATTAAAATGAAGAAAAATTAAAGACCCTCTCAAAAAAGTCTTACCTCGGATATGAAAGCTGAGAAAGGCACTTTTGTAAAAAAATATAAAAATAAATAAACCATTGTCGAAGGGCGGCTGTGCGACTTTGAGCAAATAAAACAGCCTCGGCATTGGCTGTCAAATTAAGCCATCAGATGCCTCACATCTGGTCAAAAAGTGATAGCAGAGAAAATAATTTACATACAGCAGACAGCTTAATCAATAATGCCATCACATTCTGGAGTTACTTCAAATTCCCCTCTGCGTGACGGTTCTACTTTGTATTTCCTTTTTCCTTAACAAAATATTATCAGATACTACGATATGACATGTCACAACATTTAATAGAAAATTCTCACCTGACAAACTGGAGGATTTTTATAAACTAAAGCCCCCATCCAAAACATCTGCAAAATGACTTTGATTGACTAATTTTGTCTTTCGCTGTCTTTTACAGCTGTATCTTCATCAGATTATATTGCCAATAAACTTTGCACATCCAGATGAAATAGGCAATTTGTTTGTTTTATCTCCGCTCATATCTGATACCAGTATTGTTCACAATATTGTATTTGGTTAAAAGTGACATCAGTGGCAGGATCTCTGATGCTAACACTTGATTTAGAGACACTTGATTACAGTTGATGCTGATATTATGTTGTTTTCACGCTGAGTGTGTTAACTAACAAATATCTAACATCTACAAAAAGCTAAGAGCAGCATAAAATGACATTTAACATATTGTATATTTCCTGACATTTGAGGACTTTGAGCTCCTAAATTGCAGCCAATCTGACTCGACATCCTGCACTTGCAGTTTATTTTGGGGGAATTATTAAATAATTTCATATTAAATCTGTTTCATTTTCAAAGCCACTGGCTCAAATGAAACAATATTTTGGGCCATTTTACATCATGAACACCTGTACTTTTGGTACATTCTGCTTACGGTACTTCTGTCATTCGATTACAATTTTTTTTCTTTGCTCAATTGAGCTCTGCCAAAAACAGAAGGTGCTCCTGTAAATGGGACTGAGAGTAGTGAGGCATCGGTCGGTAAATGTCTTGTAGAGTATCTGGATTTCATTCTGTCCTAGATAAAGGCTTTACCTCACACCAGTCTGTGTGAATTGACAATGTTGTGCATTTGGATTGGTTTCTATACAGGAAAATAACGATGATTTATCCAAAAAAAAGATGTAACTTCCCTGCTAAAGTAATGTAAAATGAAAAAAATGTTTTACAAACTTACACACTGTACATAATAGTATAACTGATATTCAGTGTAATTGATGACTTAATTTTTTTCAGCCAGAAAACAGGCTGAAAATGATAATACATCAAGGATCACAAACTCTTCTCCCTCTCGAGGATCCATCGTCCTATCAATGATCTGTGGCCTCAAAAAATTGTGACACCTAACTGTTGAAGCTGATGTGTGCTCTCATTGGAGAGCAGCATATTAAACAAACAGGGAAAGGGCGCAGCCACAAAAACAGAAAGAGTGTGAATCCATGCTATTGGTCCAAGAGCGCACTCTCCTCGTGTAGTAGGCCAATATGCAGTAGCATGTGAGTGCAGGATAGCAGAATATGATAGTATGAAAGATGTACGTATATGGATATAAACATACTTGTATGTGCAAACTGTATAGGCAAATGTGTTGGGGGCAATCATTGCACAGGTAATATATTCATGTGAGATTGACAGGAGCGGAGCACTGTTTGACGAGCTGCTGGCTTGATGGAAATTATTTCATAGGGGCCTGGAGATTCCAGTCAACAAGTAAAGTGTGAGACTGAGAATAGTGACCCTTTACTATTTTCAGATATTCAAAAGTAAAACCTGCCAAGTCTTACAGCAGCTTAGTTTGAGGGAAAAAAAAGAGAGATAAAATCGGTGAAAGCCACTCACCCTAATGCTGAGTGAGGGTCAAGTTAACTTTCTTGGCTTGCAAAGCACTGTTTTAGTTTCACAGGAAAACCTTATTTTTTCAACTGATGATAATTTTGAATGAAAATGGAAAAGGAAAAAATACCTGAAAAAGAAAGTCCGTCATCCTTCTTGTCTCATGTAATCTAAGTCTCTGTAAGTCCTGACATTTGAAGATGACATGAAAACACTCAATTTCAACACATTTTAGCAGGTGTGCACACACTAGCCCAATAGCTCTCAGCTCTGAAGGCTACCACTACTTCACATTCTGCTGCAGCTCGTTCACACTTCAGTTCTTTCATTTGAGAATTGGGTAGCTTTTGAGCAGTCACCTGCCTTAGCATCTGCTTATCCAGTGACATACTCTTTAGGTTAGGGGGCTTGTCTCTTCTTGAGTTGCTCTGTATTGTATTTCTTTTCACACCACTTATATATATATTGGATTTGATTTAAAATTAAGAATACTTTATCTTTCTTAATAACAGTCAAAGAAAGCTGAAGTCTTTAGTGGAAACCATACCCATCCAGAGTACTGTTTCATAAATCAAGGTGTTTCACATTTGTTGTGAGTTTGAATAATTGAATCTGTGCTACTGTAATGAACTCCATCTACAGTCTGGATACAAACTTTGAGCGGGGCTACCTTTCGAAAGTCTTCCTAGCAACATGAAATAATAAGTCAAGGAGGAACCAGTTTTCATTTACATAATTTTGCAATAACAGATTCCTGAATTCTGCGACAACTAGTCGCCAAAGACAGCTGTGACTGCCTTACAGAAATACAAACGAGCCATTGTGTGTTCTCTAGAATAGTGGTATGGCAGTTAGTTGAGCTTGCTGGCATAGAGCAAAAATAGTATGGAGGGAAATATGAATATGACAGACTAACAGTCACATTTTCACCTTTAGTGGCTGTGTCTCTGCCTGGCACAATGATCATGATGTTATCTGCTCTACTTTCCTAGAAGCTCCATTCTTCTCTCACCATTTCTGGGAGTGCAAGTTCAAACGGAAGTGCTCCAGAAAGGTTGTTACAGAGTGTTACTTAAACCAAACCATGCATATATTCTCTGTGTGGCATTAAGAATCACTTAAATGATGACAGTCACATCGAGAAACCCCAAAGGACCACAGAAAAGGCAAATGTCCAACAGAATAAGTGACGTAAAACTCTGGTCTCCTGTACACTATCACTTAAAAGTATGGCGGCTTTACTTTCGAGGGAATAAGCAACATCTTATATTTACTCCACTGCATTGCAAATGATGCACATACATCATCACAATACTAACTCTGATTTCCTATTTATTCTCAAACAAATTAGATATTCATAGTCCTCTATTGATGTCATTTTATGTCAGAATAAAACTGGACATTTTTACATACATACAAATACATGAATAGTATAATTTCACATTTTTAATTGTTCATTTGATCAAAAATCTGATCAAATAAAAGACACTAAAAATATAGGAAAAATATAGGTGTTCTAAAAACACACTCTCCGTACATCCTACAGTCAGAGTACTGTCTCAGCATTGAAAAAAAAAACACATCTAACTGACTCACCAACCAACAAACGAACCTACAATCCAACCAACCAACGAACCAATCATGCAGAAATTAAACTATAAAATAAAATAAAATAAAATAAAATAAAATAAAATAAAATAAAATAAAATAAAATAAAATAAAATAAAATATAGTGCAATTCTGATAATTATAGATATGTTGGAGTTAATTTATGGCATCAAAACCAGGTGTCTAAGCCCAAGCCATCAAAAAAGCATTCTATTTTTTGTCTTTAGGACAGATCATAGGCTCTCCCTTACTCTGGTTATTATGAAGCAAGTGCAGTTTTATGTTTCACTTCCTAAACCATCCGAGTTGTTCATTCCACTTTACCATAGAAACTGTTATGTTTACAATATCTCGGTTTCATTGGCAATTCATGTTTCCATGATTCAGTAGTTATTACCCTGGTCTTTTATTTAAACCTTCTTTGTCCGAGGTAGCTGGTTGGCCTGGTATTCACAAATCAGTTGAATGGGAGAGGGACCAAATGGATCAGGAGAGTGAAATGAGTTCAGCAATTTCATTTGGGTCCCTGGCTTCGTTCACTGTCTGTGCAAACTGCACCACAATGCCTTCTGGTGTTGTTGGGCATTAGAAAAGAAAAGGCCTTGAGTTACAAGCGCACTCATTTGCATGGGGTTTAACTAAAACTGGGTTACACAAACTGGTGTTGATACAATGACAGGCAGTAGGCTAATAGAGCTATATTCCTGCCCAACAATGTCTTCAAAAAGAAGTGCCCAACTTTTAAAGGCTTAATAAGAAAAAATGAAAGATATCTATAATCTAGGTTGACAGTTTGCACAACACCAGTCCAGCAAGTGAAGCAAGGATTTTTTTGTTTAAATGGTTGTTCTGACCAGCCCATCAAATGTCAGAAAAGGACACATGGTCAGCTTGAAAATACAAGCTTTGTTATGAAAGTGAATGAGTCATTTGATATTGAGTGTAAAATAGAAGGCTTACCGAGAACATTTATTGATGCATATATTCATATGTAGTCTGTAAACACACACAATATACACACACAAACACACTTATCATGCACGAGGTCTGTTTAGCTGTCAAGCTGTTGGGGATTAGAAACAAAGAGGAGATGTGAGGGCTGCAAATGACTACAAACAACAATTTCCCAGGCTGACCCGATACAGAGGGTGAGAGAAGGGAGAGCGATTGAGAAAGGAAGGGGTAGACAGAGAAGTGGGAGGAACCAGATGTATAGGAGGAAAACAGAGGGGAACTGCTCGAGCTGGGAAGCTGGGAGGTTTGAATGTTGGAAATTTGCAGCGTATACGAGCACTGGTGCGGCTACTACATGTTACAAGTGACTGTTAGTGAGAGCGTGCGTGTGTGTTTGTGTGTTTGCTGTTTGTGCGTGCCTGTGTTTCTCAGTAGCCTTAATTATAACGTGTGACTCACCCTGTCACAGTCTCATGGTGTGTCCTATAAATCCTTTAAAATCGTTCAATATCCTATAACATTAATGTCAGTTGGCTGCTGTTCCATTTACTGTACTGGCCATTTGTGTGTATGTATGCGTGTTTGTGTGTGTGCGTGTATGTGCATACATGAGAAAGAGAGAGAGAGAGAGAGAGAGAGTGAGAGAGAGTGATAGGGTGTGTGTTTATGTGTGTTTGCATGTGTGTGTGTGTGAGAGAGAGAGAGAGAAAGAAAGACAGAGAGCAAGAAAGAGAGAGAATGTGAAAAACAAGTCCTTAATGAGCCATACTGGTCATTTGGTGTGTGTGTCAGTCTGTGGAAAAAGAAAATTTACCCCACAGACCACAATGTGTCTCGAATGGGTCATTGCCATCTGGTGAGATGGGCCCTGATGGAGGGGTAGACGGAGGTAAAACTACTCTTGCCTTCAGACACATATTTCTCTAATTTAATTTGAAAATGAAAAAAAAACAAAAAAAAAACAAGAATGAAAAACCGGGAAAGGAAATAGATATGAGGGAGAAAGAGAAGAGGGTGATGGAAGGGAACTTGCTCATTGCATAGCTTTTATGTAGACAATGTTCTCTCCTCCTATTCAGGTTAATAAATCAAAACATGGCAAAATGATTATTTTCTTTGTTCATTATTCTAAACAAACTACTAAGTACTAAATGTAACTGCATGTGAATTAGGTCCATTTGAAAAGTATACAGAAAATCATACTTCTTCACTTCCTCTTATTGGAAATCTTGAAAGGCATTTCAGATCTTTTCATGAACATCTACGCTATGATTCATAGGCAATTTTTTAAGTTATAGATTTTTTAAGAAACTTTAATATGTAGACTTATTCTTAAATTTCCTTTTGAGAAAACAGTCTCCAAGTGCTCTCCAGATCTATTTTATTTCTATGTAATGTATTTTTACTGACAATTTTTTTCCCCAGGTGTTTACAAAAAATACGGATTGACTTGAGTTCAGATCTGATATCATGCCACCTAAACATTGCAACACAATACAATTGTACAGTTGAGAATTAATTTGATACATATATTCATATCACTGACCCTAAAAGAGAGTATTTAAATGTTTTAGCGCTATTTTTTTTTTCTGCAATTTAAAAATATTTGTGGTATATGAGTGATGATGTCCATTACTTGGCCTTTTTTAATTGTTCATTTCATGCTCAGCCTCCCTCGTTCCACTGATCCTGCTCTTTCCATCAAGCCCAGATGCAGGGTGTGGACCCTAAGGCTGACCTTGTGCTGCCTGCTGGAGAGGGAGTGGAAAGGGGTGAGAGGTGGTGGCAGTGTATTGATTGATCGCTAAATTTATTGTCCCAAAGCCTCAAGCTTTTGTCCACTACAACCTGTGTACAACCAGGAAGAAGGAGAGAGAGAGAGAGAGAGAGAGAGAGAGAGAGAGAGAGAGAGAGAGAGAGAGAGAGAGAGAAAGAGAGAGAGAGAGAGAGAAAGAGAGAAAGATGATGATGAACATGCATGGACAGACTCATAGACCACCATCCTCATACATAACATAATTTTCTCCATTAAATTCATGAGCAGATCAATGTTGGCCCATTTTATTTGAAAAACCATAATGCGTCCAATCAAGTCTGACCTAATTGTACTCTCACAACAATCATAAGAAGGACCTGAGGACCTCAGGATGGCATCTAAAAGGTTAATGACACAACCCGGCCCACTGAAGTTAAGGGGCAGTAGTGTTTCTCACCAGCACACAACTGACACTTTTATTGACCCTCTCAAATCTCCACGTCATTATTTATTATCGTTATCTTCCGGGCCGGAAACATTGAGTTCAACACATTTTCCTTTAGAGAACTGCTATGACACAATAACAAATAACCCATAATGCTGCCAGGCAGAATGAGCCAACACCTGAAAAACACCAAAAAAAGGTATTTTGGGGTATAAGATATTTTCCTTAAGCAGAGTACACATGAGCTGTCATACCTTGGGAAACGGAATCTACCGTGCAAGTCAATATACAGGAAATCAGCATCAGTAGCTCTTCATACAGAGTGCACTAGGATACTGCATGGGTTATTAAACCTCCATCTGTGAAGTGTAAAACGTTATTCAATAACTTAAGCATGCTTTTTTAGGCTGACAGACTTCACAGCATACTCCGTACTGTGTGTGTGGTGTCTTGCAACAATTCCTCCAACAATTTCTTTCCATGCTATCCTCTATTTAATATGCCTCTCAATGGCAGAGTAGTATTTGGCACGACACACAGAGAGACATTTTTCTTAATTTTATTCACCAAGGTATCATCAGCGAGTAATATTTGTGGATATGCCCAAAAGAGTCATCTGGTCCAGACTAGCCATTTGAATTTGTCAAAAACACTTTAGAAAGATTAAAGTTCTATGAAATAATATTGCCTTTGCTGCCCATTTATATTTTTAATAGTTTCCAAAACTTCTGTCACATCAGGTAACATATGTAATTTGACTTGAGTTTATTTTTAATGATGATGTCAGATGACCCAGTCTTCACAAATGCTATCTTCTACCAACATGATTTCTTTTTTCTTCTCTTGATTCCAAAAATATACTTTGTTTTCACAGCAATGAAAAAGTAACTTAATTATTTTTTCTGGTGATTGAAATCATTTGTAAGATAAATATTGTTTGATTCATTAGATTTTGTTTTTGATTGTACCTTAGGGTGCATAATAAGCATTGTCAATGTTTTGCATAAGAGTAGTTGCATTCGCCCTTGTCTTTTTCAGTGGTTGTGGATTTGAACCAACAACCAAACGATTAGCCCTTTAATGTCTTTCCCTGCCACACTTTAAGCAGTTAAGCAATGATCTGGGGTCAGAGGCACAGGGCAGGTAACATTCACTACCATCATTGTGGTGATAGTAGAGCGCCAGTGAGGCGATAAGAAAATTTCAGCGCGCTGACCTTTCCCTGGAGGCCCTTCTGTAAACAGTCCCGGTGATGGCTCCAGGTGATAACACCTGCCTCTGATATTCTCTTTCTTTTTCTCAATCACCCACTTCTTTGAGATCCCCTCCCCCTCTACTTCGTCTGCAGTCTGAAAGCCTGGGGTAATATCTCCCTACCCCCTCCCTTCCACTGATATCCTTTTGTACTCACAGGAGAAATCCTAGAAATCCCCTCTCTGCTCGCCGTTTAATCTCCTTATCGGTGTGGAGATTACAGCACACAGTGAATAGAAGAATGAGCAGCAAGGAGCCGCGCACCTAGTGGAAACTGCTGCGTGTGATATCGCGGGACTCAAGGGATTACAAGGACACAAGTAAAGAAGGGCTGTAGACATCCCCCGGGGTCAAAACTAATACCTATAATTAGAAAGGACAAATTACTAGGAACACCTTCGTGTGTAACCCATTGCAGTATGAGAGCTTCAGCATAAAAACTCCAAAATTGCAACTGAACTGACACGCACTTACAAACACATGTAGTCTTTTTACAAACAGGGTGTAAGTGTCTTCTCTTGGGTTGCTATGAATTGGCAAATGCGTGTATACAAATGGGTGACAAATTGTCTTTTGGGGCCTCCTCAAGCTGCCAGAACAACTTCAAAGGATCTTGGCAAAGATTCTAGACATCTCTGGAATGCTCAACATGAAGGATGATACAGAGTTCTGTCTGACTGACCTCAAAACAATTAACTTATATCACATGAGGGTATCAGATGCAGCTATGCTGATGGAAAATGACATTAGACAAATCACTGACATTAGAGAAGTATTACCATGATGTTGGGCCATTAAAACTTTGTCTATCAACAACAATAACAATTGTAGATTACCTGAAATCACTTAAAAAGTGATAGATCATTAAATGTTGTCTGACAATGTCAATTTGTTACATTGGTCAAAACTGATTCTAAAACATTTTCATGGCATGTTATCAAATGTCTGCAGTTTTTCACTCCCTTTACATCAAATAACTGTGTGTTTGCTTTGACCTTTAAATCTCGGATTTCCAAAACTGAACTGATACTATAGTTGCTGTGGAACTTTGACAAAAATGAAAAAACTGCTACAACTGGCCTATATTCTGGTTGGCCTAATTTTCAGGGTTTTTGAAAAATAAAAAGGCAGTTTAAAAAAAAATTAAATTAAGAAAATTGGCAATTGTCCCCTGTTTCTTTGTGTTGCTTAGCCAAGTTTACATGCACAAACACACATTACTGGAGGCAACCTACTCAAAACAGCGTCCTATCAGTATTGTTATCTTCAACACCAGGACGATATTGGGTGGAGATTTTGCTATGAAAATCCTGGCCTAAGTCTGGCTCTAATCAACCAGACGCTTACATGACTGAGCTTGGCCCCACCCTCATAACTGTCAGATTGAGGTGGCTCTACCTGTGAGCACCAGGTAGAGCTGCTGGGGAGGATCAATAGTGCTACAAGGAGGAGAAGACGAGTTGAAAGGATGTAATCTCCATTCTAAAGCGGGTCCGCATTTCACTGTCTAGCGCTCCAACAGGACTCCCTCTCCCTGTGCTCCTCTAATCCATGCAGTCCCCCTGCTCAGCACACTCAATTATTTATCAGCTCATAGACGCGCTGAAGAGGAGGAGGGAAGCGGCAGCCTCCTCTCTGCTCTTCACTCTTTCCTTATCCTCTTCTCCTTTTCAAAAGTGACCATAGCTCCATGTACACCATGCATTATTAACACTAATAACCCTGCGGGCACACATCAGGGAGAGGGAAACATATGGGTCATCACCTTTTTTTCCCTTTGCCCTCTCTGTGTCTTCAGTAAACACCTGGATGCCATCCTTCTCTCTATCAGTTTGCATACTCTCAACAGTCTTCCTCTGTTCATCTGTTCCAGATTCCTCCCTCCACTTACATTCTTGATGTACCTGTTCATTAGTTCCGGCTACTTGCCGTGTTCCCTCTCTTGCAGCCCCTATTATGGTCCTCACATCCTTCCTACCGGAGGTCTTTGTTCTCATCGAGAGTCTCCAAAGGGACAGGATGGATAGATGTACTCTAACTTGCTGTTGTCAGGGAACCATCAAGGAGATCACTGCAACCTTAACAGTGTGTATGTATGTATGTGTGTGTGTCTGTGTGTAACCTCCCAATATATATATTGTGAAAACCATTATATTTTCAGTTTAATGGTTTAAAAAAATACAAATATTCGCCTTACTGAATTAATGAAATGCATAACAGGGCGTGTTAGTGTGTTAATTGTGTTGTCCTGCGGTTAAACTATCTGTGAATGTTACTTTCATTTACAGTATAAATGCATCTTAGAGAGAAAGAGGAGGAGGGAAAGCTGCGGTGATGAAGAGGAATTGCTAATGTCAACTGCACTAGCTGCAGCCTCAGTATCAAAGCCCCCCGCCTGCTTCATATCTGCAGACAGCCACCAGCAGCTACAGACTCCCCATCATTAACTACTGTATGGCACACCGGACGGAGCAAGGGGGGAGCAGAGGAAACACCAAGACAACAGTAGGAAAACAAGATAAAGAAAGCGCAAGCCTGAAAGAAACAAAAAGGAGGGAGCGGCGGCAGAGATCGACTGAGGTCGCCATGGTGTTTGTTACATCACCTCTGTCTTCCTCTTACTTTCCGTAGCCTTGGCTTTCTAAATAATCCCTCTGCATTTAATCATTTCAAAAAAATTCTAAACCCAGCACCGGTGGCAGTGTTGGTGTGGCACCGCACTTGAGCAAATTAACATCATTTGTCGCAAAGCAGATGTTCCTTTGTCAACAGATAGTTAAAGGCAGTGTGGCGTGGGTGGATCAGGAGGGAGGAGGTTGGCTGCTTGAATTGCACTTTTTGCAATGTAATCTGAACAATGCTTCAGCGGCATCACCCTCTGATGGGTGCTTGCTTACAATTAGAACTCCTATTACTGTATACCGAACCCAGTATTTCCACAGTAAATAGAGTAAACTAAGCCTGAGGGGGAGAGAATTTCCATTCAGAGTTGCTTCCCATAATGAAGTTTAAATTTTAAGTTCCAAAAGCTGGAAAGCAACCCAAAGCTACAGGCTGCACTGAATCACAATGCAAAGCTAGTTCTAAATCAATAAGCCCAAAGCCTTGAGGTTTGCAGCGAAACAATACACACCGGCCCACTTCAGCAGTCAAAGCACAAGCTTCGGACCATACTTGACTCTCTGGGCATCCCTGCACACCAGACAGCCTGGGAAACATCGCAGGAAGCCTCCTGCAGGTGTGAGTCACGGCGGGCATCTCCAGGCGAAGGTCAGTACATGTTGTATCAATGTGTTTTCAGAGCACATCAATAAAAAAACCTTTAAACACATTCAGCTGAATCTTCTGAACATCCTGTCTAGGCCCAACTCCCATGACAGGCAGTGCTGAAACCCACACTCGTGCTCACACATATGCTCACGCCGTATGATGGAGCTGCTAATCCACATGATGTTTAACCCTGATAATGGGATCTGGCCCGCAGTCAGATGAGTGACAGATGCATGCTGCACAATGATGTGTGTATCACTTTCTCTGCTGACTTTAGGGTTTATTAAAGAAAAAGGAAACTAAACTTTTGACAATGTGCTTACCCCTGTTGAAATTACGCGCTGCGTGTAGGCAGAGCGTGAAGTTAAATATGTGATGTGTGGATACAGGATTTGATCCCATTTTCCTGTTTGTTTGAAGACATACTGAGTCATGCATTACAGAACATTAACTGAGAAACAGGGGACCAGATGGAAATCAAAGAAACTGATGTTTTAGATCTGGGAAGTCATTGTACCAATTTCCACAGAATAGAAACACCTGTGCACACGTGATGAAAATAATAAGACCTTCGTATGAAACTCCCAGTTGCATATATCAGCAGTCAATGCAGTCAATAAAACAATTCCATGCCCTCCATAGATAAAAAAAACCTATTTACATTGGCTAAATTCTCAAAGTCCATATTCTAATTTTAATTAACTCATTCACTTCTACTGATAGATAACAGCGCATGTGGAGAATTGGTAGCAGTACTGTTACTGTATGTGGTCAGTAAATACATGATGTTGGACTTCTGTGTCCAAACATCGCAAAGGAATCTCAATATGGTTTAATAACCTATTCAGGCACATAATGGAAACGCTCTTTGGGCTTTCAAGATAAAAGAAAACCAACTAATTCATAAATGTAGTCATTCTAAGCAGTCTATTGGTTTCAGGTAAATGTACTGTTTCCATCGGGCTGTGGGTTTTCTCTGGTTTCCTGCCACAGTCCAAAAACATTCAGCAGGTTAATTGGAAAATTGCCCCAAATGAGAGAATGAATGGTTGTCTGTCTTTGTATGTGGCACTGGGATTGACTACAGGCCAGTCCAGGGTGTAACCCGCCTCTCGCCCAATAACAGCTGGAATAGGCTCCAGCATTCGCTGCGATCCTGAGTAAGATAAACGGCAGACGATGGATGGATGGATGATTGTACTATTTCCATTTTGCTTCCTTCATAGTTTGAATGTAACTTAATTTAAATGGATACAAAGTCTGATGCATAGATTGCATCAAGTTATATTAAAAGCTGCTGCTCAGGATCACAAGACACCAAGATTGTGGGCCATCAAAGTTTACTCTTTTTGTTTATGTTGAGTAACAAACATAGATACTTCTACTGCAGACATTCAATTTGCTATTTACCACCTGAATGAAAATTATGTATTTTTATCAAGGACTCATAGGGACTTTTAACATAATATAAGACCAGGCAAATATGTCTTGGATCAGTAAATCAAGCGCTTAAACAAATTGTGCCACTGAACCTTTCTATCTACCTGAACATAAGTAGAAGAATTGACTTTTTTCCTGCCAAAAAAGGTTTCATTTCCAGATATTGATGGCTGAAAAGCAGAACCTCCCATCTGACGAATCCACCTTTTTCAGAAAACTAAGAACAACTTGTTGTTTTCTTGCAGACGATTGTTAACAATTCTCCAAAGATAATGCACTTTTTTTTTTCTGAACTATACAGTATTACTATATTACATGTTAAAACTACAGGCCAGGTATTAGTGCCTTGTAAAGGGCAAATTGGAAGTTTTTCCTACTTTTCCTGGATAATTTTGTAGATATAAGCTTTTGCTCTTTAGCCTTTGGTATATCACAAAGAACTCCTGTTTCCCTGGTTGATGCTGTTGCGCAACCACTGTACTATATGGTTTCATATGATTTATATTTTCATATTACAGCTATTACAGAGTAATTATTGTCTTTTTTATGATGCAAATGATATTAATAAATGTAAAGAATATGATGTACAGATAACTGTATTGTATGTCTACTGAGAAGTTGATTTCTAAAATCAGTGTGTACTCAAAATATAATCTGAGATTTCTACTTGGATCCTAGATCAATACCCAATGCAAACAATGACAAAATGAAAAACAATGACAAAAAAAGTTTTTTTTGGTTGGAATTTTTTTTTTTTCTATTTCATTTTTACAAAAGTGGTGAGTGGTTCAGGATTTTTAACTATGTGATCTCACTGATTTAGACAGTGTTATCAGTCAATTTGTTCATGACCTGTTTGTTGTTTGTTTGTGATTCTGGAAACTACGAGTGCATTTGAGTCTTGAGTATTAATTGAACCTTCTTTTTTGGGGGGGGACTTCTCATGTTTTTTTGATTGGGCTGTTGACATTGGGGGTTTGTGTACACTTACAGCCATGTTTTCCTCTTCAAAATATGTTGTTGATACACTGTAAGTACGGGGGCTACCTGTGTTGACTGACACTCAAATTTTTCTCTTTGAAGCCAAAGCTGTTCTTGTTAAGCAAGTTGTTAACTATCTTTCTTTCAGCTGAAAAAATAAACTTGATGAATCTTTTTTCTGCTTTGTACTGTTCTTTAAACTCATTCGAGTCACTACATAAACATAATTTATTTACTCAAGTAACAAAAAATCCTTTTGACCTTTGGATCAAAACGGGTCTTTCAGCAATAGACTGATCATTCTGCAAACAAACCGGACCATGATAAAAAAACATGTGTCAGATGTGTTAAAAGATGTTTGAAGCTGGTAACATTACAGCTTCATATATTTGAAAAAAGGTTTTCTTTTATGAACAAAAGGCAAACTGGCCATTTTTTTCCATTTCATTGTATCTATTAATTCATTTATTTATTACAATGACCTCTTATGTTTAATCCTCTAATTTGTTTGCTTTCCTTTGTTTTGGAGAACCAGACTTCTGACAACAAGCCAATTATTTTATATGTGTAAGGTGACGGATACTGACCTCGCTGTTTAATGAGTCAGCCAGACTGAACCCTTGCAGCCTTTGATTAAAGACTTAAGAGAAAAGAGCTGCAAGTTCTGTCTGATGCTGCCACTGAAGGTAGCATCATAAAAAAAAGAAAAAACAGACTGAATACCCGTCCGTGCAAACACCGACCAGCTGTGAGCTCAAGCCAGGGATAGGTAGTGCAGGCAGTTATTTGACACTTAGTGCTTACAAAGAAGACTGGAAATATGAGACACTTTTTGAGACCGAAGGTTTCTTACGACATATAAGAAAAAGAACAAAACAACAATAACAAAAAATAAAGCAGCTGTGCCTGTGTTTAACTTTTTTTCATAGTGGTGTTTATTGATCATGATTCTCAAGAATGAAGCATTCTAATACTTGTTTCCCTCCAACATTGAATGGAATGAAATTATTTTACTGCCACTGCACAATGTACACTCACAGCTGGTACATACAAAACATATTCTAAGCATAGCATGAAAACAAAAATACATTCAGATATGAAACTGATCGCTATACTGCATATTGAGACTAAACTAAAATATCAGCATAAGAGCATTTTTAACAGCCCTAAAATATTCAGGTCAGTTGATTCAAAGAGTTTTAGACACAACTCTAACAGTTACTATTGCCTAAGATGACTTGAGTGAGTCACATCAAATTGAGTTATGTTTTATGGAGGATCAGGACTGAACATCTAATAATACATGTCAAACTGATGGAGGTTATGAAAGTATGATATGTGAATATACCAAATTGCTTATATAGTGTGAAATGCATTTATTATATCCAGCATTTATGTGTTTTCTGGGGTCATTTGTAATTGCTGAAATACACATTATTATATACTTTGATGATACATTTATTCTCCAAAATGGGCCCATTTGTTTGTGATATTCTAAATACAATTTGATGGTAAAATCTATATTTTTACCTAAAAGACAATTCAAATTGAGTTCTATACTTGAAAAATAGATTTCTTTTAGGATGCAGTATTTCTATGTTTATTCAAGATAAGAATCTGAGTATTTTGAACATCGGTGCTGTCACATAATGTCAAAAAAGAAAAAGAAAAAACACAGCAGCAAAACAACGTCAAACACATGTATTTCTGTTCTGTTCAAGGCTACAGTACATTTTGTTGTGTTTGCAAATTTTCCTTGCAAGTAAAGATTTTCTGTTAACTTGATTTATATTAACAAAATGTGTGAAGAAAACCTGTATTATATATATTTTATTGTTGTTTTTTTCCACATTCTGCAATTACTGCCAATTGCAACATGAGGTCAACTATTCCTTTTCTTACAAAACACTTTGTAAGAACACAAGCCATACACATAACTCTACAACTAAAGTTAGCAGATAAAAAAAAACACATGATGTCCAAAAGCCAGCTTCTGAAAAGACAAAATGTGGACATTTTTTACCAATTTCTGTCTAATTAATCAAATGTATTGACAAATACCTCGCCATCTTAAGCAGCATCTAATCCCACAGGCAATTTTAAGTTAAAATCACCAACTTCGAAACAAAAGTCTTCTTCTCTACATTCATATCAGGGTCGCCTTTGTACTATTTATTCAAGTAACAATGTAAAAACAGCCCATAACTAATAATATAAAGCATTCAAATATTCCTTGCATTTTCCATTTAGCATTTTACTTGGAAATGCATACCTATATTCTCCTTGCAAAGAAAATCCCATGATCTGATTCCATTTGTTTGCGCTTGTCAAGGTCCTTTTATTTTGACATGGAAGGTTGGAAGGTGCTTTTTCTGTAATTAACAATATGGCTTTTTCTAAACACTATAATCAGTCTTTTTCAGCTGCCAAAGGTCTTGAATTAGTATCTTTCCTTCATTTTTGAGGTATTACAGTTTCTTTCACAGCCATTTTGTCCATTCCCCCCAAAAAATAAAAAAAATTAACGGATCTGATCTGTTTCTCTTTTGCTCTGTCTGTCTCTCTCTTTCTCTCTTGCACATACACATCCTGCTTCATACATTACACTGCATATAACAGCCTACACTTACAGCCAGTGACCGAAACACTTGATGACAATAACTGATGTGTAACACTTTCTTCCATAAGCATAAAGTATAGAAAAAAATAATCTAAAAGTATTCGGTTTATATCCGAAAAACTGTCATCAGAAGGAACAAAAATCCTGCTTTCTTTTAGAGGATATATTTTCGTCCATGCCACACACCTTTGATGGAATGAACTATTCATTTCCCAAAGCCCTGATCTTTAAATCTGTTCGGAAGGATAAACGCAGTTAAAGCTCTGCTGTGAAATCTCAGGTCCCAACTCATAAAGCAAGACATTCTTGCTCAGCAATGGAGAGGTAAAGTGCGACAATAACTTCATCAGTGCTAAAAACACATCACGCCCCAAAATGCAAAAAAAAAATCTATGTGCATTTACTTCCAAAGTAATGGCAAAAATGGTAGAGACAAAAAACACATAACAAATAAGGAGCAGTGATTGCAGCAAAACCACAGGAAGTCACATGTGTCTGCGAGCAGCATTGCTCTATGTGCCCCAGAGCCCCCGCCCCTTGACATGCTCCCCTCCCCACAGGGCCTCAGTACTTACCCAGAAATACATCATCATCTCGGCTGAGAGAGGATGGGACACCAGGGGGTTGAAAACGGGGGTATGCAAGGACACTGGAGAGGCCAGGGCTCTTCCTCTTCTTTTCTCTTTGTCGTGATTTTTTTTTTTCTTATCCTGTTCTGCACTGATCCTCTTCTACGACCTCGTCAGTCACTTCTGTTTTGGGAGTGGGTAGGTTCCTCCTCTCTGGGAAGTTACTCTCTGGCAGCTCAGTGTTGTCTCACGTTCGGCTAATTGCCCCTGTGTTTGTGAATTTTTGGCCAAGTTATAATAGTCCCTTTTATGTGTCTCTTCTGCCCCTGAAGGCAGATGCTCGTCTTGTCCCAAGAGTGAGTTTGCTTCTTTGAGTTGTTGCCGTGAAACCTTGCGCTGCTCCTTCTTCTTCCCCTCAGAGTCTCAAAATGTAATAAATAAATGAATAAAGAAATAAAGACGAACAAAAGAAGGAAAAAAAGAAAAACAAAACAAAACAAAGAAATACCAAAAATGGACCGTCTAAAGGGGAGAGAAGGAAAGAGTAACTAGAGGCTGCGAGGTGTTGTTAATGTACCTCCCCTTGCTTTCTGCTTTTCACCTCCTCTTCTCCAACTTGCCACCTCTTCCTGCCCTCTTGTTTCTCACTCTGAAGCTTATCTCCTCTTCGCTTTCTCTGTCTCCCTCCTCCTGAGCGGCTCCGTTGCGAGGGGGAAGCAAGTGCGAGCCAGACTTTCTTCACAGGGTGGAAAGAGAGCTGAAGCCGGAGTTCACCAAGACGGTACAGTACAGCGCGGGAGCTTTCAGCTGGAGGAGTGCGGAGGGGAAGAGGTGGGGAGAAGACAGAGAGGGGAGAGAGTGAACGACAGAGTGAGGGGGGGAGGGTGGCAGAGATGCCGGTGTTGCAGATACACGCTGGGAGAAGGAGGATGGACGGAGGTGGGCTGTGCAGAAGTTGAGGTAGAGACGATGGAGAAGAGACAAGATGGGAGAGTGGGAAGAGAAAGAGGGTGCAGTGCCGGTTTGATGTTGCTTAAGATTTCATTAAGTTGCACTGGGAGTGTTGGGGAGGATGAAGAGGAGGAAGGGGGTTTGGCGATGATGCATGTTGATGAGGGTTAGGAAGCAAGAGAGTAAGCCAAACATTACACAATCTTCTGTACATCTAGAAAAGAAGGGGGTTGGAAGCTAAAATTCTTTGTTCCTCTGCAGACATAGATTAGTGCATGCTTTTGTTTACGTGAAAGTGTGTTTGTGTGTGTATCGGATGGCTTGGCCGAGTTCCTGGGCCACAGTTGTGTAGAATCCTGTAGACTACCACACTCAAGCTGTGTATGCATATGTGTGTGAGGTGAGTGTGAAGCAAAAGACTTTGCATGGTTGTCAGCCCATGCCTGCAGGCACACACACACACACACACACACACACAGATTACACATTACACACTCACTTGCATGCACAAACACACATACATGCACACTGACCAATTCTATGATCCATGCACCAGTTGTATCTGCATTATCATATGCAAGTATGCTGTGTGTCTGTTCCATGTGTGTGTGTGTCTGTGTGTCTGTGTGTGCGCCTGTGTGTCTGTGCATGCACCTATTTGATGAGTGTGTTTGGGTGAGACAGACGGTGGGAGAGGGAGAGATGTGGGTGAGGGCTGGATTTTGTAGCCTGCCTCAGCACATTTACCCCCTCACCCCCCACCCGCCACCACCCCTCCACCAGCCACCACTACAGTCGATACACCACTGAGGCAAGCTTAACCACTTCACTGCCTGAAATACCGCACTGCACACACTGGGAGCACTGGAAACAGCAGGATTACCCGCCTAACTCTGAGATTGAAATGAGAGTCTGCTCTAATATAACAGAATTGCAGAACAATGTGTAACTCATAATTTCAAGACAGAGAAAGATAGGTGTAAAATCTGGGTCTTAAAATAAAATTCTTAGCTGTTTAAAGGAGAAAGAAAAGAAAACAAACAAAATTAAGAATGACAATGATTATTGTTAATAATAATCATAGCAATCATAAGAATTATAATGAGAAACACAAAGCAACCTGGGATCTTCAAATTTAATCTAAATCACAATTTTTTTTAACCTTTTAGATTCAAAAATGTGCATGTAAACTCAACAAACCAATTAGTAAATATGTATTGCAAAGAGGATGGAAATTACAATATGAAATAATAAACAGCACATTGTTGAAATATATAATGTGTGGATTTATCTGTAAATACAGATATGAATTGGAAAGAAACTAGCTTGTTATCTAACATTAGTACCGCGTCAGTGCCTCTCTTATTTTAACAAAAAAAAATAGCCAAAAGCAGGATTAAGTTGTGCAACAGCAATATTCATATTGCTTGTCATATTGCTCAGTTCAGATGAAAACGTGCTGGATTGCTGTCACACATAAATGCAGATTTTTTATGTTTACCGGGAATCTGTTCAGGCTGTTTACATACTTTTAAATTTTTTTTTATTAAATAATCATGTTCATATAGACATGTACTCCGATGGGTTTTTATGATTTTCAATCCAGTCTCGTACATCACCGCAGCATGACAACCCATCTCGCACAAGAGATGGCATGATTGCAAAGAAAAAAAAAGAAAAAAAAAGAAAGAAAATCAGGCAAAAAAAAAGGATTCAAGCAGCATTCAAGCAAGATTGAAGGCCAAGTAGACGTGTAATGTTAAGCCACGGCTCTGAACAGTTTGGTGAAGATAAAAAGTCTTAAGATACATCTCCTTCCAAAGCCATAAATCTGACCACTTTTCAATGGGTTGAAATAATGGCTGTGTTGGAGATGGAATAAAGAAAGAACATGAGGAGCCACAACCAATTAACTGCTCTACTAACAAGAATTGTGTTCGATTTTTGATTATTAAGCAGCATCATAGATCTCAATTTCTATGTAAAATAACATTGAAGAGTATATGGTGTTCTTGTTCCACATTGTCGAACAAATGCAGTCCGGAAAGTAAAGGATTTTATATGCAAAATAGATACATGGTAAAATAAAATAGATCACTGAGCCCCTAGGATGATACGCTTTTGTGGAACATCCTTGTTAGTGACTAAATATAGTGGAGATCAAATGCATGGCATGGCAGATACTTAGGCTGTCCCTGCTTTATAATTACATTTATCATCATGGTCTGTTGTTATTTCCTGTAAACGGTAATTTTTAATGTCGGCTTTCACTACGATCACATAACAGCACCAGCCTAAGGTTAATGCACTGTTTTTTTCATAGCTCCAGAGCCTGTAATTTGTAATGTGAGGTGTCTCGGAAAAAAAAAAAAAAAATCATCGTCAGACTTTCATGCATTTAGCTACATACTCAAATTAAGAAATGTGCAAAATGCAAAACAAGAAAAAAACTTTACTATTTGCTCTCATTCAGATTTGAAAACGGTTTCATATGAGCGTAGAACCCCTTTTATGAATCGATCAAAACTAATACTGTATCATCTTAACTATTTGACCTTATTAGTTCCACACTACATTTGTTCTTCATCCTGAAATTATTGTTTGGTGGAGTTTGATTAAAAAGATGAATTGTTCCTGCGTGGGGACTTTGTTTTGAACTCCACCTCTTATAGACTGAAAAAGTGCCAGTTGCCTGAACTGACGGAGAGCAGTAAACAAAAGAATGAAAGAAGTAAGGATTGATGGAAGTTTGGACCAGATACTTTTAAAAACTGAAAAACAATAAAGGCTGCGGAAATCAAAAATGAATCCCAAAATATCAAAACTGAATTCAAAGCCTCTTACTTTTTTTAGTGTTATGACATTATGTATTAAGCCAAGGTTGAATGAGAGATTTTTTGTGATAGTAAACACCAGATCATATCAGGGGGCAACTATGTAAACTCAAAAACCTTGATTGGAAAAAACATATTAATCTTGGAGTAAACTCACCAGCCTCATATATTGTAATCAGTGAAAATATTCTAAAATAAAACTTTGAAAGAAGACACCAGAAGTCAGAACCTCCACTGAGCAAATTACACAACATTTATAATTTTTTTTTTATACATGTGCATTGGCTATTCAAAAACAAGATCTTCAAATGTTAACTGTTCATGTATACATGCAGAGGAACATTTTTTTTTAAATTCTGCATTAGTTAGATCAAAAACCATCTAGGTTGTGAAGCGTACTAATTTATTTCTTAACTCCACTCCAGTTTCTAGAAGGTTATGTTGAACACTTTATCGTCAATACACATTGCCACATTAATTTTAAAACATCGGAATAATTATTGTAAACAAACCACACCATTGCCTCCGTGCTGCATACATTTTACATCCTGAGCTATATGGGCTGGATCTGACAGTGGAATATAAATTATTGATTTATAGCGTTGGTTTGGAACACAAACCTTGTCTAGAAATTCCTTTTGTTACAAGAAGGACCATTTCTCATACGTACATTTACCAAAGGAAGAAAATAATGAGCTAATTCATAGTTAAGACACATTTTGAATACCATTTAATCTGCAGTCATTTATGGTGAAATTGGTTTTTAAGACTTTTGGCGAAATGAGGCCATTTACATACATGTATGCGTGCCTGGTGCAGTTTCTGCCCCTCACCCCCCACACCTCCCTAAGCACAGACCAAGAGCTTAGAGACTTCTTCCTTCCCTCTACCCCCACCCATAGCAACTACCATTCAAACGTTTCTCTATCAGATCCGAATGTCAAGCTATTTCAGGTCCAGGTCATAAATAAGTAAGACCAGACGGCATGTGAGTGAGCTAATGCAAAAAGACGACAGGCGGACTGTTATCAGGGTCTTGGAGGAGACAAACAACATGAGGTCAGAGAAGCAGGGAGAGGAAAAGCAAGCGTCACACCAAGGAAATGTTGACTTGACCTTTTAGTAGGAGTAGCCTCATGATGTGTGCATCCCATAATACTGAGCATGCTTCAAGCTGACACAAACTTCAAGGGGAATATTTTCTCAGCTGAGTTTTCAATGTAATGGCTTATAATTGATTTATAGAATAAGTTAAATTATTTAGTTATAGTAAATGATTAATAAATCATGAAGTAATCTGTTCTTTACAATGTTTGAACCTTTTTATAAATGTTATAAGGCTAAGACTCTTTGCTGTAGATGATGACGAGCCCTTTCACTACAGATATGTTAAATATGCTTGAATCAACAGTCGACATAGTATTTAACACATAGAATAGGAGTCTGAAACTTAATTATATCTAATACTAGTTATGTCTGGAGAGATGGGGCATGTAAAAGCCATGTCCATCCAGGTTTGGTTGAGGCAAACATGCACCGCAATTCATTTAATTTGAATACAAATGGGAAATAGTCCTGTAGCAGCCATATTTGGACATAGAAGAAATAGGGTAATAAATAAACGTTAAAAAAAATACTGAAAAAAAAACAAAGAAGAAAACAAAAACACAAGACACTGAGCATTAGGAGCTGTCAAATTCAATTTTTTGAGAATAATAGCATCTTCTGACGGTAAAACAGGTCTGCATGTCTGTGTGCAAGAAATATTTTGGAACTAAGGCCTTTACGTACTCTGCAAGAAGCTAGACATTTCTCTTATTTTTGAGGAGGTAAGAACAAGAACAAAGTTTGTCCTGGACATCATATTTCATACTTTCCAAGAAACTCGGCTGGAGAACTCCTGGGAAGTCCTCATAGGCTCCACCCACATGTCATGTATGTTAAGTACTGGAGGAAATTTGATACAAACAACAACAATGCAGCCACATCACAGCTGCCGAGATTGAAACAGTCATGTTAGTGGTCGTTTTATGGTGTTTAATGTGAGGATTAGCTCAATGAGGTTTACAGTGCTGTGATTGATTTTTTTCCCACCACTTCTCTGTATCTGCACTTGTCGTTTGGTTTGGTGACTTTGTCGCGTAGGTATCATAATCTTTGTGCAACAGACACACGCAACATTCAGGCTACCTCCTTCCGAGTATGACTGGCCATTTGCGTGTCTTTATATGCCTGTTTAGTTGTGTTACATTAATTTTCATTTGTCATATTTTCTTACTTTCATCCTAAAAACCACCCATCCCTGTAAAACTGTCCATCTGTGCCAATGGAAAAGCTGGAATGAACAACCTTATTTTCCAATATTAACCCTTTGACTTCAAATTTCTGACCAATCACACAATACCTGTTGTTCTTGGACACCACACAGGAAAAGTGCTGTCCACATGTGCTAAGAGCAAACTGTTGTAACTCCCAGAATTCCAAAGGGCAATGACTTGCTTCTTGCAGCCTACATAAAGGCCTTTAGCAAAGCACAGCCCCATGCTAGTGCTTAGCTAACATTAAGTCAAAGTCAAAGTATATGTCAACATTACTGCACTTTAATACTGCTATCACTTTGCACTGTAACCATACCTACCTCTTCATAACTGGTCATTGTTCATTGTTTTCTGAGAGAAATTATTTATAATTTT
>CAAKHD010013432.1:41791-76561 GCA_901007705.1 Fistularia tabacaria | reverse complement strand
AGAATCATCAGCAGAAACGCACGAGAAAGCATCCACATGCACCCTTGCCTCTCTATATGACACGCACGCACACACACAGACATTCACACGCATACACACTCACTCACCGCAACCCTGCTGGAGTCATTCCAACACTGTTACCATATCTCCGCCTGTCTTCTACCTACATGTAGGCATGTCCTGCTCTCAATAAGTACCAGGATATTCAATGCATAGCATTGAATGAATGGTTTCATTTTTCTGCATACAATGATGATAAGCAATGATGATAAGCTTTTTCAGCATCACTTGAAATAGAGACATCTGTGGAAAAGTTTGATTAAACAGCACAACTAGTCAACTTTTTTCCTTTACGGGGACAGAGGAAAGTCTTTGACCCATTGCAGATAAGATAATGATTTTCATCCTTCTCCTATCCTGCCTATACTTCAGAAAAAAAGCCTAATTTTCCTCTATCTTGGAACATTTGTCCTATTCTGCAAATTATTAGGAGCACCAAGAAGGCAAAGTTGCTGAGCCAATTTAAATCGGTGTGCTTGCCAGTTGAACAGAGGATGCAGCAGTGAGATAATGTTGTTCACTCTTATGACCTCTAAATGACAAATACACTTGAGAACCCTTCCTGGTGTTCAGATGAAGGACAGCAGATGGTGAGGTTATACAAATGGGGTTTGGAAGCCATGAAAAGAGGAGGCTGAGTCATCCTCAGGAGGCTGAGGAGGCTGAGGAAATCTTCAGTCATTTTATGGATAACTGGATCACCAGTGTGTTCAAAAAAGGGAAAATGTGAAGGTTTGTCACACATTATGCACCTCAACTGCCATATTGACAGCATACATAACAATTACTGTACAATGGAGCAATCAGATCTTAGACTGCCTGTGTAAAGTTTCCTGGACAGATGTTGCTGAGTCATCAAAACATAGTCTAAATATTTACTATTTAATAGTGTTATGTATGTGGGCTGCATGATGTTTTTAACTGAAGCTAATTATTCCAAAGTGATGAATGCATACTTTTCCATACTTATACCAGTAGTAGGGGGGTTGTGGCTGTTGACGCCAAATAATCTTTCTACATAATTCCTAGGCAATCTTTCAGGGCTTTTTTTCAACACTGGATTATGAATTTCTTTTCAATTACAGACTCTGTACTATTTTACATTCATTTAATGAATTACTTCTTTTTAAGTATGTCTATGCTTTGTTTTTGTCTGTCAGTTATTTTAAATGCGCAGATGCGGGCTTGCCAAGTATTGTTTTCCATCATCATTACTTGTGCTATATTTGCAACAGCAGACATAAAAACATGAATAGCTCTTTTTTTTTTCTAGAGCCTTGAGCCATGCTCTCCCCGGTACTGTCTGGGTAAAGTAACACTAAAGTATAACAAGGTGGCAGGCTGAGATGCCACAAGGCTTTTCAACCATTCATCATAGATAGGCCATATTTTTTAAACGCTCAAATTTTGGACTCAGCATAAAGCACCAAGGACCATAGTTGAAGGGCCTCTCCCGCTCTCTTGACTTCGCTATCCAACACTTTCCTGACTGAGATGGGTCTGAGCAGACATGAATTTACACTGCACTGCCCCCGGTAACATAATTTTCACAGTTTAACTCATAACACACAGTTGCCATAAAAGACACACAGATGTCCAACAACTGTTTCTGAATCCATTAATTCATTGTCTATCGCTTATCTCAAACTGTTGGTCATGGGGATACTGGAGCCTATCCCATCTGTCATTGGGTGAGAAGCAGAGTACAACCTGGAACAGTCACAAGTCAATCACAGGGCCACATATATAAACAAACAACCATTCACTCCCTCATTCACATATCTGGGCAATTTTCCAATTTTTCCAATTAACTCTCTGCTGGTTTTCAACTGTGGTTGAACCTGGAGGAAAACCCGGGAAGACATGGGGAGAACATGCAAACTCCACACAGAAGGGAAAATGAAAGAAATTAGGAATCTTCTTGGTGTGAGGCACAAGGGCTAACGACCAGCATTGAAAATGCAAATAAAAAAAAATCGAAATGTCTCAAATACTTTTCTTAAATATATTTACGTTCCTTCAAGGAAGTAACAAAAAGGTTTGAGATGGAAGATAGCAGAGCTGTCAGAAGGAATGAAGGCACAGCATCATGGAATTATCATCAAACATGCAGCTGAAATTTCGAGATTTTTCAGAGATGTGTTCAGCTCAATAAGGTTGACTGACAGGAACAGGAAAGTATAGTAGGGGAATGATGATATGAATAATTTGTTGACATACAATCTAAGACCATATCAAGGAACATTTCGATAATCAGTATTTTATGTGTGTGTTTTCTTGACAAGACATTATCAACAGCATACATATACAGACACACACACACAATCATACCTTCTTGAGTTCTCCCTGAACCAGTCAGTGACTTAATAAAGAAGTCTTTGCTGCCGCAGGGAACCTGGGTTTTTTGTTTGTTTTTTTAAATGTACCCCCATGATGGCAACAACATCCAAAACATTTATCATGGAACAATCATCACTTTCTCTCTCCAGCTTTTCCTCCTGAACTATTATATGTACACAGGTTTTCAAAAATGGGTCAAGAGGCTTAAAAAGAAGCTATTGACAGTGTTCCTAAAGCCAATAGATTGGCACTGTACAATTTTGTATTTTCTTTCTCCTGGTGTGTCACACTCAAACATCATGAAAGAAATGCCACAAGCGGGGTAATAGACCATTGAGTCTAAAGTAGTATTCTTACAACGGACACTAAAAATGGACACTCTATTCTTACTTCTGCCTCTTTTTTAGACTCACCACCAACTGATTGATTTTGATAACAGCTTGAACGGAGACAGATGGATTTGTGGAAGACCTGACAAAGAGTTGCAGAAACAGAGCAAAAATTAGCATCTCGAGCTGGTGCTTTGTGTTTCCATTGCTACAATTTGGGTTTGGAACTAATAATTACCCCGGAGTATGGCAGGCAAAATCACTAGTTTTGGATGTCACTGGGTTTTTGACCAGTAGAAAAGGGGGAATCAAGCTTAAGGGAGACATAAACATCAGGACAGATTATGGGATGGGCAGCAATCCAAAGTGTTTTGTCTTGCACTCGACAAACTCTAGAATAATGAACTCAACACACCAGGCAATGTGCTGCCAACATTATTGTTACGTAAGCAACATTTGAGTAATGCAGTGTCACAATGCTCAACTACATATACAAAGAGTTTCTTTTTTGGCACTCGACCTGGTGCACTTTGTGCAATCGATGCTGTGTCCACTTACCAAGGGTAATTAAACACAGAGAGGTGATTGTCAAAGTGCAATTTCATCAACTTTATGTTCTTTTTGTTCTTTGGTCCACTTTTCCAGTTGTGCCCATGTGTGTCACATCAAGCAATTTATTTTTTTGGACTGCTTTTTGCCCCCACAATGCAATTCATTGTAATATTCAGTGTAGTGATTTCCCAGAGGGTAAATTTGTCATTATGCTTCTTTTGCTCATTGAGAGATCACAGGGTCAGTGACAACCTGACAGCTGTGTGAGCTGAAGGATTGTTTGTGCTCCTCAGGGACACCCCAGTGACATAAATGGAGCCTTGAACTCAAATCTTGCTGAATAGCCTCCACTTAGCACTGTAGAATGCTCGGATTGCATCTTAGCTTAGCACAAAGTCCCTTGTCGATAGGTCTCAATGTCAGTCATGTTCATGAATTCAGCATTTTTAAAAGGAACAATTGTTTTGTTTTACAAAATATTCCTTAATATGTAATTAGATGGGTTTAGAAACGTATTGATGTCTTTATAAAATGAAGAATACCACTGGAGAAGCAGTCATGTAGTGTTCACAGACCACATTTTGCATCGCATGACTTCAAATATGTTGAATTATTTAGTCTTAAATGGATGTAACGTGCAAGGAATTAAGTAGTATAACTCTGAGGTATCTGTGGCAAAGTTGAATATATGCAACCTTTTTCAATCTAATCAACATTTGCAAAGGCAGTCTGTCTTGGTTCATTACTGACTTACACGGACACACTCAAGCACAACAAGTCAAACATTAACCAGACATATCCCCTGCTAGGCACACTCGTTGTACTCGTAAGGAAAAGATGAGTGAATTGCAGTATTAATGGTCCATAAAATGCATGTAATCATTTAACTACAATGGTAATAATATAAAAATGTCCATTAAATGTGGAACATCAATATTTTCATGTCATTGCACAAGCTGATAGGCATCTATCTACAACCACAAGCATCAAGTCAATACACTGATGGCATCATTTCTGTCAATTAGCATCTCCCATGTGTCCATGAATATGGCATCGGCACAATCGACGAATAAGGACCAAACGTCATCCCTCCTCATGGGGCCCATTCATATTACATTAAGAGGATATAAAGAAGAAAACGGACAACAAGCACTGCCTCAAGGACATCAAAGCACCTAATCAAAGCATTCGTTTCATTTTGATCTTCAGGCTTTTTATGTTGTGTGTGTATATTATATTATATTATATTATATTATATTATATTATATTATATTATATTATATTATATTATATTATATAAAATAAAAATCTGAAAATTAAATGGAAAAATATATGTAAAATTTCTAAATTTACCTTTACTTACATTTACAGTATGTAGTATGAAATCCTTTGAATTTACATGTATGTTGTCTGTTTTTATTTGGATTTATAGTTCAAATCAGTTGAATCTTGTTTTTCAACCAATGAAAAAGAATTGGCCATTCATGTATTATCAGTGAGATACAATCCCGTGTAAGGCATATTTGTGAAAGGATGATTCGAGTTCCATGATAATACCAATGGCTTGTTGATATTAATGGTGGAAAACGTGGCCTCGGGCTCATGTCACACTCAGATGTTCTATATTTGCTTCAGGCTTTCAAAGACCTCTGTTAAAAAGTAACATGTGCTCTTTCAACTGGCATTTCATCCAAAATTCAGTTTTCAAAAACAAATTACAATCAATTGTACCTAGGTCACAGCTGAGTGTCTGAATGTCAGATATATCTTTTGTTTGGGTTTCTCAGCAATTGAAGGGAAAAATGTTGTCTGTGATGGGAGATAGGAAGTGAAGCCTAATCGTGAGACAGCACTCATGAAACCACAAGAAATTTTGTGTCATTCATTGACAGGTGCTTGCAGTGCTGTTGTGGAATAGTCTCACAGCCCATAATGCCATGCAATATGTGAAAATCCTGGAACAAATTACGTTGGAAAAGATGGAAAAAAGGACATCCTGCATACGTTTTTTTTATCTTGTAATTAAATATTAGACACAATAGATCACTAGATTATGATTTCATTGTGGCAAAGTCCATGGAATACAATTACTGCATACCAAAGCTTAACAATGCATGCTAAATAAAGCAACTGACATTGCCTGGAAGAATATTTCATTCTTTCAATTTATTGAAAAAGTGATGGGTATGTGACAGTCATCAAAAAGAATTTTGATTTTTTATAACTTGTTTAATCATATCTTATTTCAATCCATTATTTGGTGATGACAATAAAAATAAATCTTAATAGTATTTTGGAATCCTCCTTCACCATGCTCTGCTACAGGCTGAATAACTGTAATGCAAGTGCCTCCCTTCTCATCAGCCTTGCTCTGTTAGGCAACTGCCAGGCCAGCTCATCCTGGCAGCTCTTTGAACTGTCGTCAGCACTCCATCCTGTGGACGTCTGCCAGTAGCCCCTCCGTCCGATCAATAGGCGCTGGCGTCTAGCTTACCCCCTTTGCTCTCTCTTCCTGTCTCTCTCTCCTTCTCTCAGCTATGATAGTATAAAGACTGTTCTGTTCTGCCGCCGCAGCATAGTGATTAGGCATTAGGCTTGCGCTGCTGTGTGAATTAGCGTAATCTGTGTCCGCAATGAAGGACGAGGCATTTCATGGCCACTGGAGACATTCACTGGACATAAAGAAGTTAATCTTTAGGAAATTTAGAGTGAGGATGGAGGGTTTGTGTGCAAGTACAAATGAGAGAAAGACAGATTGCAGAAGAGCATATTGATAGGTTCTGTAACTATATATATAAATATATATTTCTACAAAGAGTATAAGTGCCTGAAGAACCTATGGCTGATCAGTGAGGGAACTGTTGTATTGGCATCCCTTAAAGTATTACACAAGTGGATAATATCCAGAATCAAACTGAGCAGTGTCAGTGGTGGTTTCTATTGAAGCTCAGGAGGAAAGAAAGAAATCTATATTCTCATATTCTGGCACCTGAAGTGAGAGTGAGCAGACTTCGGGGGAGATTGTGTTTCACAGCTGCTTACATGATCACAGAGGAAGCTGCCTAATCTCTGAGTCTCACCCCGAAGTTTTACTGTTTGGAAGCAACACAAGCTATAAGTCAAAGGGTGTGTGATATAAACATATTTGGCCTCTGTGTGTGAGCGAGCCCCTGCTGCCCATCATACACCTGTCAAAGTGCTGGCCAGCAGGAGGCCGTGCATGTATCCACATTTCAGGTGCCCAACCCTCCTCTTCACCTCCACATATTCAGCGGGACGTCTTGGACATCCTTGACAAAGTGCCAGTGCAATCCCTCTCCTGCAAATGTCTATCGATCGAAACAAAACTACGGACGTGGAAAAGGTAGTCCTCCCCTGCTCGTCACATCTCATACTTCATGCTCTAGATCCCCACTCAGAATGGCCAATTTCACCACACCTTATCACCAGGTAATGAGGTATATAATCAACACTGAAACGTATACCCCCAGTGTTTGATGCGAGTTACGTACCATAATACACATTACAATATTGCAGTAAAGTCCTGAAAGTAAGACTAACTTATTTCCTGCTGTGTCTTCCGCAAGGGGGTGTTCAAAAACGACGACGAAGAAGCGTTGGGGGTTTTCTTTTGTTTACAAGAAGCTTTTCTTCCCTTGGGAGCACTTTTACGCACAATCAGTGTTGAATTTGGGTCAGATGGAGCCAAATATCGACTGTGCGCCGGGCGACGGACGCCGCTTTTTTCTGCACAAGCAGTTCTCCCCGCAAGCTTGTTACGAACAGCGGAGTGTCTTGGTTAAACCCGAAGTTTCACGATAACCCGCCACGCGCGTTGCACTAAGCTGTACCACGCAAAAGATCCTCCACTTCGTCTCCCCCCCACCCGTAGCGGATGATAACACGCAGAAAGCAAGTGTGTCTAGCGACTTCTCACTCTCCGCAAGATCCCATCGATTTTGAAAGATGAGGGTAAAAGCACATTCACTTACCGGAATGAGGTGCAAACCACTGTCCGAGTTTATTGATTTATGTATTTTTTCTCGGTTCCCTTTCGCTCCTGGTCCCGCCTCTCTTCCAAGTCAATCCGCAGTGACAGCTCGGATCAGTTCGGACCGGAGCGGTGCGCCTTTCCGCTGCGTCCTGCTTCTAGAGTTGCAAGGGATAATAGAGCGTGCATCTACCGAGATTCTGGGCCGGGGAAGCGACACTGAGGCATCCGCAGGGAGAAGAAAGAGGATAGAGAGGTGGGAGATGCCGGGTTCTGAGATGCGAGTAAAATAGAGAGAGGGAGGGAGGGAGAGAAAGAGGGGGATGGGTGGGGGGTAGGGAGGCACTGCAGCGACGGGGAGGCAACACCGCCGGAAAGCAGGCAGACAGCCTGTCTTCCCTTCTTTTCTTTTCTCCTTTTTTTGTACGCGCGTGCGCGTTTGCGCGCAAACGCCGCAGCATCGCGGTCATACGAGGGAGAGGAGCGTCATCTGCAGGTGGAGAAGGGGAAGCGGGGCTGGGAGTTTCCTCATTACATGGGTGAAATATGTGCATGATCAACATTGTGACATTTTTTTGCTTTTTTTGACATAGCAGGGTCATCATGTCAACATTGCTCCTTCAGGAGGAAACTGCAACCCCAGACATTCTTCCCAATCCTATAGCTTAGGAAGGGCTGACTTCCATGGCTGTTACACATGTCAATGTTACCATCATGTCTTTTTAACTAGATCTATAGTATACTCACCAATAATCACCAAGGACACTGGTTTGTATCATATAACACACACCTGGTTGCTTCATAATACCATACCAAAGAATTCTATTTTGTCATTCATGTTCACCCAACTGCATACATATAGATATAAGGACGTTGCATTACCACAAAAAATGATGGTGATTTTTACTCTGGCAAAGGAGAACTGAGTAGTTAAGGTGAATTAGTTTTACCAGTTCCATCCATCACTTGCTCTACTGACCTTCTCTCTGTGTCATTTGATTATTTTTTTCATTTCCAATGTTTAAAATATGAGGGTGAATAGCAGATGCTATAAGATTTGTTTTCATTTGTAATTTATTGTTCATAAAGAAAAAATATGAATAGGCATAATGGACAGGAACAATAACCAGCCCTCCGCCGCACTGTACTTAATTCATTACAATCCTACATACAACAACTACAATGAAAAGGAATCTATTCTTCAGATACCATACAGTGTGTTTAAATAATTAGATAGTTTAACCACCATTACATATTTCAAAATTCATAAAACTGCAGGATTGTGAAGAATTAAAGTTTTTTAGTAACTTCAAGTATTTCACAGTTTCTTTGTGTATTTACCACAGAAAGGGGTACACGAAATCTGAAAAGATGTAAAAAAATCCTGAAACCTGATTTCAGAAATGTTATATCCTTGAAGTCACTCAGCCTTTGATTTTAATCACAGAGCCATTGAAGACCTGGTTAATATTCACTCAGCCTTTTGAAAGTAAAAGTTAAATTATACATACATACATAAATAATGGGGAGGCACAGAGGTGCAGTGTTTAGCGCTTTCACCTCACAGCACGAGGGTCCCTGGTTTGATTTCAACAGGGGCCCTTTCTGTGTGATGATTGCTTGTTCTCCCCATGTCCTCGTGAATTTCCTCCAGGTTCTTTGGTTTCCTCCCACAATCCAAAACATGCTGCAGGAGGTTCATTGGAGACCCTAAATTGCCCAGACATGTGAATAAGAGAGAGAATGGTTGTGCGTCTCTATATGTGACTATGTGATCGACTGACAACCAGTCCATGGTGAACCTCGACTCTCTCCTACAGGACAGTCTGGATAGGCTCCAGCTACGTGCTATACTGAGTGCAAGATAAGTGTCATAGATAATGAATGAATGAATGAATGAATGAATGAATGAATGAATGAATGAGTAAATAAATTAACATACAAGAATATGATGAATTTCAATATTTTTTAGAAAGCCTGCCTTAACATCCTGCATTTCAAAACTGAAAAAGATTGAAAAATCTGAACATTTTCATGAATATTTTTTCAACTTCAACAAATATAGGAATTTCTTCGAGGAAAAACTAAAAATCCCAACCCACTTGTTAGATAAACTGATAAATTGTTGATCCAAAAGGTGGAGCATTGCTGTGTAAAAACATGTTACTGCCTAGGATTAGTCACTTAAGACTGCCCAGTAGAGCAGCAGTCTCATTAAATTCTGTAGATTTTGAAGCCATTGAACATTCACTAAAGCTAGAGTACTGTTGCAAAGTGTCTCCTTAAGGGGCAGTGATCACTGGTCTCATAAATTACTAATGCCTTTCCTGTTTGTTTCACTTTTACTCATTGACTGCTGTGGGAACTTTTGTCTGCTTTCTCTCTCTTTTTTCCTGTTCTACAGTGTCATATAGAAGTGTCCATATGGACAAAACACAAATTTTCCATCTTTCCATATTGTAATGCAAGTGCAATGAAGAAAAGGCTTTAAAAAATTAACCTCTTCCATATAGGATAGGAATATTGTTTATTTATTCATTCATACATCTGCTGTGGAATGCCTATCTAAAGATAAGCGTCTGGTGAGGATGTATAGTGTTTAAAGGCCATGACCTTGAAGAATACTACTGATGATGCGTCCTAAATTCAACTTACCATCCTTAATTTGAATCAAAGGTCCTAAATTCAATTAACTACCATCATTTAAGTTTTCTCTTGTCAATTGTTGCTGCTCCAGCGACCAACAAACGTCAATGTTGCTGAGTGGAAAGGAAAAAGCCCCAGCAACCAACAAACGGCAGACAGCTCCTCCTGCTGTTGCCTCAGCAACCAACAGACACAAATATTGCTGAGTGGGTGAGGAAAAAGCCCCAGCAGCCAACAAACACCAAACAGCTCCAAAATTCAACTCAACACCCATCATTCGTGAAGTTTTCTGTATGTGCGCACATAAGCAATTTAACATCTCATACTGTGTTATTTAAATCCAACTACCTGAACCCTTGACTGCTGGGAAAGATCAGCTGACCACAGGGGAAAGTCCCTGTGACAGCACTGAGAGACAGCTGGCAAGAGGGAACAGACCCCACAAGGACAGACTTGGGTTAGCTGCCCATGTCTGTAGTCTCTCATGCTTTGCAGCATGTTGGAGACACCTTCCATAGCTACAAAAAAACATCTGATCCTGTGTTATTTGAATCTGTCTGATGACCATGTGCATATGAAGATATCACCACTAGATGACACCAATAGGCTGGGTTATGAAAGGAAAAAGGCAATGTGAATTAAAAACTCATGAAGGACAAGGATTTTTAAATGTATACATATAAACATTGGAAATCCTGCTGTTTCATCTGAAAATAAACCACCTAAAAATGTGCAAAAAGGTTTCTAACCTCAGCTTAATTTCTAAAGGGGGCTTTTCTGTATGGAGTTCACTAATACTCCCAGTGTCTGTGAGGGTTCTCTCCTGATTCTCCGATTTCTTCTCACAGTCCAAAACATGCAGAAAGATTATTGGAGACTCTAACTTGTCTGGACTCGTAAAAAACAGTGATAGAATGGGATGTAACTTCGCCTCTCGCCCAATTACAGCTTGGACTGTGTCAAGCCCTACAGCAGAATTATCACCTTAAAATTTTCAAATAATCACACAAAAACGTAATCACAGCAAAGCTGGAAATCAAAAATATGGAAAAAGGAAGAATATCGAGAAATTTGCCTCAACCACCAACCTCTGCAGACAGTGGAGGTCCTGGCCATTTTATTTTGAGGATCATAACCCAAAAAATGGGAGCTGCTAATTTAGATGTGCAGATTCAACTTTAAATGGTAGATTGATTTATTAATTATTCAAATTAGAACCATGGAGACAACATTTAAAGAGATTCTAAAAAACAAAATTGATAGACTTCCCTTTGAGAAACTTTTAAACAAACATTACATATCCCATTTTTGTCCTTTGGGCAAAAATATTCACGGTTCCTTGACATGAATATGTGCGTCTCCCACTACTATACTTGCCCCAACTCTTTAAATAATATATATCAATGACTACAGGGCGGTGTTACCAACTTCCCATGTCATGAAGTAATTTGAGAGGCTCGTCCTTCAGCACCCGAGGAAACACCTATCTGCTTTCCTTGACCCCCTGCAGTTTGCGTACAGGCAGCACATCGGTGTGGAGGACGCGATATTCCTTACTTGCAGGGCCCTGTCTCATCTGGAGGGTGCAGGAAGTACTGTGAGAATCACTTTTTTGACATATCCAGTGCCTTCAACAGCATCCAACCCACCCCCCTGAGAGAAAAGCATCTGGATATGCAACTTCACCCTGACATCACTGTCTGGATCATGGACCACCTCACAGGACTGCCACAGTGTGTCAGGGTGAACGGCTGTGTATCTGAGGCTGTGGAATGTAGCACCGGAGTGCCCCAAGGTATTGTCCTGTCTCCATTCTTCTTCACCTGCTTCACCTCTGACTTTTGCCATAACTCGAGTTCCTGCCACCTCCAAAAGTTCTCAGACAAATCGTGGATAATCCCAACCAAGTGCGGAACCGAATGCTTCAGATGCTCCTTTGTGCAACCAGAACAACCTTCAACTCAACATAACCAAGACCAAGGAGATAGTGTCGGACTTCAGGAGGAATCAGGGGAGAGCTATACCTATCACCATCCAGAGTGAGGAGGTTGAGATGCTGGACTCATACAAGTACCTTAGGGTCCACATTAACAATAAACCAGACTGGATACATAACACAGATGCCCTCTACAAGAAAGGTCAGAGCAGGATGTTCTTCCTGAGGAGACTGAGGTTGTTTGGTGTCTGTAGTGGGCTCCTGAAGACCTTCTACCAGTCGATGGTAGCCAGCGCGCTCTTCTTTGCTGTAGTGTGCTAGTAGGGCCGTGCCAAGACTGGCAAGGCCGATGGTCTAAATAAGCTGGTGAGGAAAGCTCACTTGGACAGTTTGGAAATGAGGGGATGGTGAAGGCCAAAGCTCGAGCAATCCTGGACAATCCTTCCCACCCCCGCACAATGAGTTGCAACGGTCATTCACACACGTCACTTTACTCCAGTCCTCGAGTGGCAGTTTGCTATCTATTTTTATCCTTTTATTGTTGTCTCTGTCCTCTTTAATATCTCTATTTATATATGTAGTTGTCATTTAATATCTTTTTATACCCGTCCTCTGACCTGTGCTGCTCGGACACCCGAATTTCCCCTCTGGGGATCAATAAAGTATTTTCTTATCTTATCTTAAATTACATAAAACATTCACTGAGAAAGTTTGAGTGCGTACAAGAGTCTTCACAGGGCATCATTATACTCGCTTTAAGCATTGGCTTTAAAATGGGTATTATTCTATCTATTTGTCTCCTGGTTTGATAAATGTATTCCATAAAACCTTAAAATTGCATTTTGAATTCTTAATCAAAGGAATTTCATCCCTTAGAATTCGATATACGCTTGTTTTGTTTGGTCACAAAATCCAAAAAAATCTTTTTTCATTCCAATGAAATTAAACAATAAGTTGTTCAATTGGGATCAAGTCTCTGCTTTTTGCAGATGACGTGGTCCTGTTGGCTCCGTCAGGTCATGATCTCCAGCTCTCACTGAAGCGGACCAGAAAGTCAAAAGGTAAAAAAAAAAAAGAACTAAATATGAAGATAAATAAATAAACAGCAAGGGTGACAGTAGACAACCAAAATCGACAACAATAAGGGCAAGGATAAAGACAGAGTGGCAACGACAATGAAACAATGACAACGATAAACAGGATGCGATGGAGTGATATCAATCGGGATAAGAGCAGACAACGGAGTTAGGGGACGACAAGTGTGAGCGAGTGAGTAGTGAGGTGGTGGTCGCACGGATGCATCTCCAAACACTCAGCGCTGTGTGCCATCCAGACTCCTGCTATACAGTCTGATGGCCGTGGGCACAAAGGAACATCTGAAGCGTTCAGTTCTGCACCAGGGTGGGATGAGCTGTTGGCTGGATGAGCTGCCCATCAGCCACAACTCATCGTGCAGGGGGCGGGAAGGATTGTACAGGATAGCTCCCAGTTTGTCCTTCAACCTCACATTAACTTCTTCGGTGTCTGTAGTGGGCTCCCAAAGACCTTCTACCAGTCGATGGTAGTCAGCACGCTCTTCTTTGTTGTAGTGTGCTGGCTGTGCCAAGACTGGCAAGGTCAACAGGCTTAACAAGTTGGTGAGGAAAGCTCGCTTGGACAGTTTGGAAATGAAGGGAGAGTGAATGACCAAGTTCGAGCAATCCCCGACAATCCTTCCCATCCCAGCACAATGAGCTGTGACTGAAAGGCAGCACATTCAGCCAGCAGATCATCCCACCTCAGTGCAAAACCGAACACTTCAGACGCTCCTTTGTGCCCTCGGCTATCAGACTGTACAACAGCAGTCTAGACAGCACACAACTCTGACTAGCCAGAGCTGCATCTGTACTACTGGCCATCAGCTGCATCTGGCACTCACTCACATCTCTGTCCTTTTGAATGTCTCTATTCATATGTATACTGTCCAATGTCTTTGGTTACCTGTCCTCTACCCTGTGCAGCTGCGACATCCGAATCTCCCCTATGGAAATCATTCAAGTAGTATCTTACCTTATACCGATTCTGTCACAGCGTACATCAAAAAGTCCATGTGTGATGGCACAGACACCAAGACCATCACTGATTTATTTATTGGGCCAATCAGAAACCTTGGTTGAGAGGGGATGTCTAAAGGCTCCTGAAGGCCTGGAATACTGCCTCAAAGCATGAGACCCAGGGGGCTTCAGCTAGGGCCAACCTGTCTTGTGACACCAGGAAGACCTAGAGCAGGGGTGCTCAATACGTCGATCGCGATCTACCAGTCGATCGCAAAGGTAGTATTGGTAGATCACATGACATTAAAAAAATAGAGGTCAGCCTATCATCCAGCCCATCACTTGATTGATATACAGGGCAGCCAGTCAGATGACAACTGAATTTTTCCGACAGTTAGGTCACCGCGCATGCGCAAACAATGGTGCAGCTAAACTAACAAGCTAATCAGCGAGTTACCTCCAATTTGAAGCCTTTGTTTTTTTGATCTACCCGATAGATCATTTTGACTTGATCACTTTATAAGTAGCTCGCATGCTGTAAAAGTGTGAGCACCCCTGACCTAGAGGCACTTCTAAAGGACGATTTCAGCAACAGCAGAGACATTTATAGCTTGTGGCAGGGGCTAAAGACCCTTACAGACAACAAGCCCATAGCATGGACCTGTGACAACCACACCTCTGTGCTGAATGAGCTGAAAAAATCTTTTCCCCCTTTGAGGCACAACACAGCACCACCACACAGAAGACCCCACCTCCTCTAAGCAACTAGGTACTGAAACCGTCCCAGGACAGTGTGAGGTGATTACTTGGCAAGATTAACACACATAAAGCTCCGGGTCCTAACAACAACTTCGCATACTGAGTGACTGAGCGGAGGAACTCACATATGTCCTCATGGACATCTTCAACACATCCCTGAGTTGGGCTGTTGTTAACAAGTGCCTTAAAGCCACCATCATTGTCGCAAACCCAAAAAACTCATCCCCCTCCTGCTTCAATGACTGCCACCCAGTTGCATTAACTCCCATTCTTATGAAGTGCTACGAGCAGCTAATCATGCAATTGATCAAGTCAGCCGAAATCTCTCAGAGTAGCCTCCGAGAGGCTTTTTGGATGACATGTGAGATGTTTTCAAGGGAAGAAATTCTAGCCCACTTGCCACGGAAAGATTTCAACAAGAATTAACCATGACCTGGATGACTGAGAACCTCCATAGGTATCGAGTCCGCCCCCCTGATCCCTTCCAGTTTGAATATCGGTCAAACCACTCAACTGATGCCGTCTCCACCACCCTCCACTTAGCCTTGACACACCTGGACCCTATGGACTCATATGTTAGAATGCTGTTCATAGACTTCAGGTAAGCATTCAGTATGAACATACCACATCATTGTGCAGCACCCATACTGTGTCCTTCTGTAAGACCCTTAGGTGCAGAGTGAGAGGAGCTGAGAAGGTTGTTGCTTCCCCTCTCCCCTCCCTCTCTCCAGGTCATCTACAGCACCCACCTCACCCGCAAAGCCCTCCGTATTGCTTCCCTCTCACCCATCTCACAGCTTCTTAAGTCTGCTGCCATCAGAGAGGAGACTGCAGAGTCAACAAGCTGGGACCAGCAGACACAAGGAGAGCATCATCCACCAGGCTCTCAGGAAGCTAAACTCCCCCCCTGATCTGGACCCTCTACTCCTTCAGACCCCCAGTACACACTTTGGGCTTTGAGCCTCCCCCACACAACCATTGGACCTCATCATCCACAAGAACGGTTTCACAGACACTTACAAACACACATACACAAAAATATGTAAACAAACACACACTGACTCAGGGGTTACACTATCGACAAATTACACTGTACCCTGAACTCTGCATCTGCCCCTTAGAGTGCGGCCCACAGTGGTGACTTGAGGGACTGGTGGAACCGTTTGTGCAAACCGTTAGCTTGAGGGTGGTACACTGTCGTATGGTGTACCTTTGCCCCCAATGACCCTGCCAGTGCCGACCAGAGCATCGACACGAACTGTGGACCTCTGTCAGAAGTAATGTCTGATTGGGTGCCGAAACGGGCGACCAAGGAAGCAAGAAACGCCCATGACACGTACGAGGTCTTGGACAAGGACAGTGGAACAGCCTCTGGCCACTTGGTGGTCCAATCAACCATGGTGAGAAGGTATGTAAAACCCTGGAGGAGTTAGAGGGCCTACCAGGCCGACATGGACATGGTCAAAGCCTCTGGCCGAAATTGGAAACAGTTCGAAGGGTGCCCTAGCGTGCTTGTGAATCTTAGTGTGCTGCCATGCAAAACATGCAGCCGCCCACTCTTTGACGTCCTTACAGATGCCAGGCCTGACAAACTTTGAACACACAAACCTAACTGACGCCCGGACCTCAGGGTGTGAGAGAGAGTGAACTGAGTCAAACATTCGCCGACACCAGGCCACTGGAACCACTGGGCGGGGATGGCCGCTGGAGATGTCACAGAGGAGGGCACGGCTACCGTCCTGCACAACCTCACCCTACAGTTTGCGCATCGATTGCAGGGTGAGGACATCCGGTTCGCTTGGAAGGTCAGCAGCCATAGCTGAGAAATCCACTCGGACGGGCACATGAGCACCCACAACAGGCAATCAGCAATGGGATTTGACTTCCAAGCATTCCGAATGTCCATTACGAATTCAGAAATGACCGTGAGGTGGCGCTGCTGGTGAGCGAACCACAGCTCAGTCACCTTGGACATGGCAAAGGTCAGCCGCTTGTGGTCCACAAAAGCCGTAAAGGAGCATCCTTCCAGCAGGAACTAGATACAACGCGTTGCCAGATGCAGGGCCAACAACTCCCTGTCAAAAGCACTGTACTTCCGCTCGCTGTCCCGTAGTTTGTAGCTAAAAAACGTAAGGGGCTTCCACGCATTCACCACACGCTGTTCAATTACAGCCCCCAAAGCAATGTCAGACACATCAGTCATCAGATATGGGTGCCATGGGTGCAGGACCTGCGAGAAGGGTTGCGTTAGCCAGGGTGCACTTAGCCCGGTCAAAAGCCTGGACCCGTTAAAGAGTCCAGTCAACCGTGTCACTCGCCTTCCTGAGCCGTGACACCCCGTAAAGTGGCTGAAGGAGGTAAGCAGTGTTAGGGAGGAAACAGTAATAGATATTAACCATGCCCAGGAAGTCATGGATGTGGAGGATGGGGTAGCGGTCATTCGCGGTGGCGTTGTTCAAATGGTGAAAGTCCTCCTTAGCTGTGGCTAGCTTACCCGTGTCAAGGTGCCACGGAGGTCCCACCTTGGGGATGAAATGCTCCAAACCATGTTTAGTAGACGTGGTGGAAAAGGCTGGTGTAGTGTGTGACTGCAAATTTGCTAGCAAACATTGGAAAACATCCCCAGATGCGAAAAAGTTATCATGTGTTAGAGGACCAGCACCCCGTCACACACAAAAGTGGCAAGAGATACAGCGTCAATCAAACGGCAGTTCGTCACGTCCATGAGCAGACTGTTTGTGCACAGGAAATCCCCCCCCCCCAATGATGGGGACTGTGATGGAGGCGATCACGAAATCCCACTCAAAATAGCGCCTGTGAAAAGAAATGGACACCGAACCGTTAGGCGCGCTCAGTATCTGGCCCCCCCATGGCCTGTATCTCCACCCTTGTCAGGGGTTGCAGGCTCTTCTGCGAGCCAGAGTCCACAAGGAACCTTCTACCTGACCTTGAGTCCTGATGAACAGCAGCTCGATGTGTCTGCCAGCTTCCACAGCTGGCACTAGAGTACCAACTGTCGAGCTCCATGGTGCCGTGAAGGAGCACGTAGGGATGCAATGCCGTGCCTTGCTGCCGAACCGCTGGTGGAAAAAGCAAATGTTGGCCACGTTTCGTTTCTGGATGGTCACCCCGGCAACTTAGTGTCCGCCACAATGTTTACTTAACATTTCCATTCTATTTTAAACATTTAAAACATCAATAAACAATTTCCTTACCAATCCAGGTGGGTTCATTTAAAGTACTGCATATTTGCACTTAAAACCCACTTGTATTAACAGCAGTCACTATTTTTTAGTATTTCAGTCTAGAACAGTGGTCTTAAAATCAAATTACATGAGGGCCACTAGAGGTAGTGTCTGGATGAGGCTGGACAGCATCAAGTATTCAACCAAAAAAGTACAACTGATCAATTTTTTAAAATTATAATAGCAAAATAAATAAATAAAAACAAGTCAGAACATGAACTGTTCTTCAGAACATAGGCTGCTTTCACTTCCTCCTACTCCTTGCTGCCAGACTTGGCAGCGCTTCCTCTCACACAGCTGAACCATATCTGGTGTGAGGGAGGAAGCAACTGAAACCCTCAGTATGGCTTTAAGATGCTCATCTTTAAGTTTTGACCTGAACTTTGACTTGTTAAAGTTCATTGTGGAGAACAGCTTTTCACAAAACAGGTGCTGCCAAAAATGCACATAATCAGCTTGAACATCCTGGAAAGCTCAGGGAAGGTGGGGGGAAATGCTTTCAAAAATTGTCCAAGCTGATGTGTTTTTCCATACACATCCCTAAACTTTGCTTTGAGTTCAGAATTGCACTGCAGACCAGTTAGCTCCATCTGAAGCACAGGGGGGGCATCTTCCACTTCGAAGGAGAAAGGGTGAGCAAAAATTTGAAAAGTGGTTCTGTGTGTCGAGAAGTCTGCAACCCCATGATACAATTCTTCCTATAGCTTTCCAATGGTATCAGCATACTTTTCACCATGAAATATTGTGCCAGAATCCATGAGTGCCTTGCATGCAGGAAAATGACATAGGTTTGTCTAGGAAAGCTGGGCTTTTCCACATCACAAGTTTTGTGGAGAATGCTCTGACATTGTCATATGCAACGCTGACAAGTTGGCCCTGGCCTTGTAACTTCTTATTTAGTATATTTATCTCCATTGTGATGTCAACAAGAAATGCTAAGTCTGTTAGCCATTTGGGATCACTTACAGTACAGGAACAGTCACCCCATCCCTTTTCATGAAATCTTTAATTTCTGCCCTTAACTCAAAAAACTCTTAAAAACCTTCCCCCCTGCTAAGCCAACGTACCTCTGTGAAGTAGAGCACATCCTCATATGTTGACTCCATTTCCTCCAGAAATGCACGGAACTGCCAGTGTTTTAAACCCCTGGATCTGACATGGTTGATGAACTTCACAGCGTCAGACATCACATTGTCAAGGTTCAGGCATTTGCTGCAAATATAATGCAGTGCAGAGCAATGGCCTCTTCCAAGCCCTCCTCTTTCAGTTCTCTTTGAACAAGTCCCACCAGTCCATTTTTCTTCCCCATCATTGATAACGCTTCGTCGGTTGTTATTCCAGCAAAATGCTTCCATAGTAAGCCGGCATCCGCAATGACATCGCACAGCTGGCGGAATATCTCCTGACTGGTGGTTTGGTTATGCATTACAATCAATGTGAGTAACTTCTCCAGCACTTCAACATTGACATCAACACCAAGGACATATATTGTGAGCTGCTAGCTTTTTTAACGCAGTTGATCAGAAATTTTACCTGACATGTCAGAAATGTGCCCTGCCACTGTGTTGTCTGAAATGCCCATGTTGCTAAACTGACCCTTTTTTCTGGGCAGACTGTACTTGCAACCTGTAACATACATTGTTTGATGAACTCACCATCTTTAAACGGCTTCCCTGCCTTAGCAATCGTCTCACTCAGCACGTAGCTGGCTTTGACAGCTATATCACTCTATTTGCCTACTTTCTTAAATAAATCTTGTTGCCTCAATGGACATGTTTTAAGTTTTGGCGACCCGCTCCTATCGCTCATTTCACATATATTTAGCATACACCTCAGCATGTTTCGTTGAGTAATGGCTTTTGATGTTATATTCTTGGTGCACTGCAAGTTTATCCATGCATATTAGACACATCAGGATGCCTCTGTTATCAACAAAAAATATATTCTGTCTCTCACCTCTCCTGAAATTGCCTGTGCTCATCGTCAAACTTTCTCTTCATGGCAGATTTCGAGGGCGACAGGATTGGGGGCGAGTGACAGAATATAATTTCTCTCCCCATTCGGTAACATTCCTGAAACATGTTACATTTTAGTGATGTTCGTATACGGAGCGAATTGTTCTAAACTCATGAGTCCTTTTAGTGACTTGTGACAAGTGACAGACCCTGTGACTCAAATGACTCACAAACACGATTCTTTTTAGTAGGTGACTCATGAAGACTCGAGTGAGGAAAAAGAATCGTGTTTCTCATCACTATTACATTTCTAATTCGTGTTGTTGTCGTCACGTGCCTAAGCTACGGTAGCCCACAGGTGTTAAAAAATATAAAGATGCCCAGGTGCATGTCAGAAAAAACTCACGGGCCGCACTAACACCAAGCTTTGATTTCGGGAAGGGGCCACAAAATAACTGCCGAGGGGCCACAATTGGCCGCAAGTTTGAGACCCCTGGTCTAGACAAATGGAGTTGTTGTGCCTGGTCTTGCAGTTGTGGGCGCATCATATCGCTGAAAAACTTCGTGATTTAGGAATATATCATGGAAAAGGAATCTTAGTATCTTCAGTCTGTCTGGGGCCATGGGGAATTCGCCATGTCCTACACCTGTTATGCAGTAAGGTAATGTCTTTGTTCAACAGTGTTATCTTACCTTGTTTACAAAAAATGCATTTTTAAAGTCTCCTGGCTTTCTGGGATCAGAACAAAGTTAAAAAGTATGCATTTGCTGTGCACATTATATCATCATATAGAGCATATCATATGTATCCTGCTGGAGTGTAACATTTTGGTCGATTCCATATTATTATTCTTTTATTATTCATTCATATTTATAGTATTGTTTTATGTCCATAATGAAAATGAAGTCAAATTTTAAGAAGTGGAGTATACAGGCAAATGAGCCTGCTTGTGTTAAACAGCATTCTAATGTACCGAATCACACTGTATGTGTGAGTGTGTTTGTGAAGTATCTCTAAAAATAATCGTGTTTTTCACCTAATGAAGAGAGGCAATAACCCAATGCCTCGCAGGGTTTTTAAGTTATTTTTAAGTTATTTTATGTTGGCTGTAAAGTGAAAGTTCTGCTCCCGACCGCGGAAGTAGAATCGCACGGCATCGCTCGAAGCGGGGGGCGGGGGGCGACACTTTCAGCTGCGCTCTGAAAAATATATTGAAAAGCGGTCTTGTGTTGACATATTCGGTTCTCAAGCCGGACAACCATGAAAACAAAAGTGAGAGAGTGGCTTCGCGCCGTCGACTATGACTGAGGAATGACCAATGGTGATTATTACGCACGGGATTGTCGCATAACAATCAACGCGCGCTGAAGATCCAAAGGCACTGGGTTCGATTCGGTACGAGTTCGGGAACCTACCGGAAGTCACTGCCGGACTCAGCGGCGCCGTGTCTGAACACTGGAGCACTGGAGCTTGAAAGGCTCATAATTCCTTGAAAATACCTCCCATTTATTTGAAATATTGAAAGTTAAAACTGATTTTGGATTTACGAGAACTGACGGGTGCTTGCTGCAACCCCTTTGGACCTCTCCTAGTGCGAGCCACTCCGTTGCGTTTTTAAGTATGTTGCGTTAATGAGGGGCCTTCAGAGTATAACAATGAGTGTGGAAGTAGGTTGTTTCCAATGTGTCTTTTAAAGTCAATGCCGGTTCATTACGTGCACCTCGGTTAAATTGTTGTACAACCGGAGGCTAACCCCCCCCCCCCCCTAAAGGTAATGACTTGAAATGTCCTTTTCGGTTGGCAGTGTGCGTCTTCAGGTGCAGTTATGTCAGCAATGCAAGGCCATTGCTGGTAAGGACAGCATTTTACAAAGACAGCAATGTTTATTGCCAAGTTGTTGGAGCTGAAGTTGTATCCTAAACACAGCTGACTGACTTGTATTCCTGCATCTTTCATCTACGGCCATCTCAGCCTCTTCTCTGCATGAGTCTGCTTGCTCTTCTTTTTCCACCTCTGTCCCTGTCTTGTTGCAGCAAGAGGCCTCTGGTAGAACTAAGTGAAGATTACAAATCAGTGGTGGAAACTGATCTCAGGAACTCAGTGAGTACGATACTAATAGTTTTTTTAATGCTGTATACTAATCAATGCACGCATATCCTGCAGGCTTTTGCTAAACCTTAAAAAGGCAGAAGGAATGATGAGTGGATGAATCCCAGTCTCTGTAGTATTGGCAGATTGACTTTTCCCAAAGTTAACTGAAGCATCTCCCCTAGCAAACATCATCCAAACCACATATTTAACAAAGGAACAGATAACATGACATTCAATTTGAGGTTATTAAAACCCCTATTAATAACAGTATTGGCTGATTGACTTTTCCCAAAGTTAGCTGCAGCATCTCCCCTTGCAAACATCATCCAAACCACATATTTAACAAACAAAGGGACAGATAACATGACATTTAATTTTAGAATATTAAGACTCCTATTAATAGCATCCTCCTTTGACCACCTCTATTCTTCAAGTCGACAGAACAACAGAAATAAAAGCATGAAATGGCACTGAAATACCAAGCATGTGGAGCTTGTTTGAAAATGTATACACTTTTAGCAATAGTGGAGAGCAGAAGCTAAAGGTTGTTGTCAGATTCCATTGTTTGGAGTTGGGTAGTTGTATCTAATCTTTTTTCCTATGAAAGCCTGGCTGGATGAACTGGACTCAATACCATCCCACATGTTGACCAACAGGTGTCTGAACTTATTTAGTGGAAGATCTACTCTTTAAGCCAACTTTACTTTTGTCACTCTTCACATGCATGCCACCTTTCGGTCCGCCACATTTGATAAGTGGTCGCATGGTAGGATGTCCTTGCAGTTAGATCTTATACAGCATAACATATTTACATATTGAAAAGCTATTTTGTTCTGAAATTTCATCATATGGATTGTGTTTTCCAATCTATGACCATCATCCTGTGTTAGGAAGAACAGTAGTTTGGTTTGTTGAGAGTATATGCTTGAAAGTCTCTCACAGCCCTGGTAATTTGACAAAAAAAGTCAATTTATAACAGAATTCAATTACTTTATTCATTAAAAAGTGGAATGATGGAATATATTAGCGACAAGCAAATGTTCCATGAACAACTACAACTTTCTGTTCGTTTTTAAATCTAAAGTTGAATTGATATTCATTTTGTCCTTTTTCACTCATTAGAAAAGAAGTATTGTAACTTCGCTGCAAAACTCATCCTGCGCTAACATGACACACAAACAGCAGAGCTGCCAATCAGCAGACAATACGGTGAGTAAGTCCTATTTTGTGGCTGTTTTCTAAAATGTATGGTCTTTGCACACATTGCTTTTATTCTCAACTGAATCATCTGCGATCTTATTTGTGACAACAGAAAGCCTGACTTATCAAAATCATGAACAGTACATGCTCATCCTTCTGGACATGTAATTGATATGTATTTTTTTCCCTGTAATTTTGCTGAGATGGAATGTAAATGCTACTGTTAGTTTTAAAGAAATGTAAATAGAAATAAATAATATCAGAATAGTACACTAGGACTGCAGGGAGGCTCATGCACTGGTCAAACATGGACAGCTGTGCTTCTTAATCGTTGGTCTAACTTACGATGATATTTTTGGTTGGGTTTCATTTATATGTCGCAGAGCATTCATATAATTCTCTTTTCCAGGATGTTGTGAGAATCTTGCACATCCTAACCTGCAAAATAATGAGACTGGGGCTTTCACAAACAGACCAGTTGGTCATGTCTGTTCTGCACTCGATTTGTTGCCCTTGTCGTCAAAAACCAGTAAGTAGACACATTAGTTGATTAAAAAGGTGAATAATGATAATAATAAAACTATGGAAATATTAGTGTGTACTCAAAGTACATGATATTTTCCTCAAAGCTACTGTAATGTTGTTAGCCTCAAGTTTTTTGTTTTGAGGCAAGTTACTGAAGACAAGTTGAATCACAATGAAAGTGGAATCTGTTTCACATATGATGGCTGCATCTTCCACCTAAGTTACTTTTAGGATTTTATGAGTCAAACTGCAACAGAAATCCAACTTTCAGGCTGGATATTAGCTTCTCATAAGGTGTGGATCAGTGATGCATACCACCATGACTTTCTGATTTGTGGATCTTAATCAGATCTGATGATTCAGACTCATAGTTCTGGTCTGAGTCACTCTGTCGACCAAAGCTTTGGTTAAGCTTCAGGCCACTGCCAGACTGAGGGAATTAGTTTCATTAAGCTTTGTAAGTTGGTGAAGCTTAAGTTTGATTTTCAGATGTCAATCTTGTACAATTAAAAATGCATCCATTGTCATATAGCTATATCTAAGCAAATAAAAGAAAAGCTGTATCACTAGTGACCAACAGATTTAAAGCACATTAACCAAACCTAAATACCCATGTACCTGTCTCCTGACCAGACCAAAGGACCCAAAGGGGACTTGAGGAGTAATACAGCAACACAACAAAGAAAAAAATGGAAAAGAAGTGAGAGAGAAACCATAAAACTTTGCAAAGCCATGCTAATCCTGTACACCATGACTGAATGCTATGCAATGCTGAATTCCAGTGTAATGGATACCTGATAGAAAAGTTAGGAACCAAATGAAGCCAATAAAGGAAAAAAATAATACCTGCAAATGCAAATATCTGTATTCTGCTGTCCATCTGTGTATAACAGGAAAGGGAGCCTTCCCCTCATTTAAGCTACTCTGTCAAGTACCACTGCTTTTCTCACTGATCTTTTGGGTGATGTATGAACACTGACATTTCAGTGTCACTTTATAAGCTATTCTGAAACCAGATATTAAAACAAATTAAAAAAAAAGAAGTTCTGAATCTGTGGACCCTTACAGTGTTTGAGGTTCACATTACTTGGTGGAAAGCAGTTTTAAACGGAAGGTGTGTACAAAAGGGAGCAAAGTGTTATTTGTAAGACTATTATAACATTGTCTTAATTGGAAATCTTAATTAAAATTCTGAGACGAGAAACTCCTTGAGTTTTCCTTGGATATCTGCAGGAAGAATTCAGAATAGGGCTCCCCAGCATATTTCATTGTCCATCATTTTCTCTACATTATTAGGAATTGCTATAACTTGTCATTCTGGTAAAGATATTGATTATCACTGTTAAATTAACAGTGATAATACTGTTTACCGTTTGGGTGTTTTTTGCAAAAGACTGAAATGTTAAATAACAAGGGAAGTACCTGCTTCAATCTTGCCCCAGGCTAAATTTGAAGCTTTCCACGTTTCACGATAATGTTGATAAAGATCTCAGAGGTGCAAAGACTGACTTGATTTACAGTGACTAGTATTTATATATAAAATGTCAAATCTCACGGCTTCCCAACTGCTGCTGTTTCAAACATTTCTGTAAAAAAAAGATGACAAAGTTTTGAGTATTTTGGCTATGAATTGTCTGTGTGATATCACCCTGCTCCATAGACAGTGTGGATCATAGATCTTTTTAAGCGTGTTAAACTGTTTCGAGTGCCAACGGTCAACGTCACCCTCAATAGATAGGCTGTAACCATGAGGCCATGAGACCATTATATCTGTCTAATGACCTATATTACTAGTATAAAACCTGTTTGTCACTAGTTTCGTATGTTTTGAAAGTCTGAAATGTTTTTGCGTGAGAGGGATTTGCTCACTGTTGTAGGAACATGTACACATATAACCAAATGTTTTGAACCATTGCAATGTGCTGATTATTGAGCTGTAACCATGTTCTGCCAAATGTTTCAACTGTGAAAGTGTGTCTGTAGTGTATTGGTGAACAGCCCATTAAAGATATTAAAGTACCCCGCCCAGTGACCCCCTCTTTACCCTTTACAAGTCAGGAAGCCTTTAACATCTGTCTGCTCAGGATCTCATGACCTGGCACTAAAAATCTATTTCTTAAGCAAGTGAGACAGATGTTCTGGTGAGTTTGCCAACAACTGAATTGGTTTTCTCACAAAAGTGAAACTGTGTTTCTCTCTTCAAACTGCTCATCCGGTGCGGCAGAAACTGATGTAAAGGTGCATGAAAAGGTAAAGGTGCTCCTTATCTGCATTTTTTAAATGCAGATAAGGTGTATGTGTGTCAAATTTTCCATATGTGAATATCAAACCAACTCTTTTAATTTTCCACTCAGGGGTTAATTACTTGTAAAATATGTGTGGTTGATCATATGCATGACTGTCTCGATAAGTAATAGCAGTGTGAACCTCTGTGCCAGAGGCAGGATTTAAGGAGTCCCGACAGGTCTTTGTTTGCAATTACTGATTTTTTTTTTTCTCCTTTAAAACTGTCAGTTCACTTGTTGCATGAATCCTATAAATGTTGTCATGCAGTTCGCTCTCGTCTAACAGTTCCCTCATAGAATGAAAAAAAGGAAAGGAAGACATTAACAAGTCAGGACTTTTCAGAGTTTCAGCACCAGGTACTTTTTCTCAAACTCAGCATTGACAGCCCGCTTCTGGTTCAGGAATGGCTGTTGGCAGGTTACACTCATTGCTCGGACGGAACGAAGAATTCTTAGAGGGCAAACATGACCATGTGAACTTTATTGCACAAATATTCATAACTTTACCTATTCCCTTTGTAAATCTGTGGAGCTCAAGTCCTTTGTCAATCGCTACATAGTACTTCAGTGCATGATTTCTGGCTTGAAGATCAGTTTTTCAAACGAAAAATAATTTTGAGAATGTGTGGCAAGACTAGTTTGATATTTTCTGCTACATTGTAAACTCCACTGGGAAGGACTTGTTTTAAAAAAAAAAAAAAAAATTCTTGTACTTCTCACTGCTCATGCTTGAAATGTTTCACTTTCACTTCAGATTAGGGAAATAAGCCTAGGCACACATTTTATATCATTATCTAAAGCTTTGTCTGTGTGTGAGTTACTATAAAGCATGATTAACTGATATTATTAAAGGCAGATTTCTTTTTTTGCAATTGACTGAGCCTTGGCTCTGTGCCATGATACTTTTAGCAATCCTTTCAAAGTTGAGTTGGATTAATGACTCCTGTATAAATACACTGACCAAAAACATTGTGTGTCATTTCAAATACCAGTATTGTGTGACTGTGCAATACAATTCCTTAATATGCTGTACCTTTACCCGATATTGCAGGGAAAAGGAACATTGACAAAAAGTCCAGTATTTTAGGTAAATAATTTTCAGCTTGTCCCTGACGAAAATGACCCACTGATAGAAAAGGGGCTTACCTTGTATGATCAGCAGCTCAAACCGATCTGCATGATTTTTGTAAGCCCTAACCATTACCTCATCAGGACCATAATCCACTCTGCAGACAAGCTCATCAGCAAAGCCATCATTTTAACACCATACCAGAGCCTACCCTGCTTGGGTAGATCCCAGTTGCAAACAGCGATTATTTAAATCTGTATATTTGAACATAGAATTGCAGCAGTAGTTGTATTCATATGGTGTTGTAACAAATCCAAGATTGCACTGTTCGCAATTATTGGATTTGTTATCTAAGCCAGTGAGAACATTTCTTTTAACTACATTAGTACGATTATGTGATTTTGCATTGTATCATATTTCATACATGATAGTACTAAGGTTTTCAAAAATCTGGATCCTTATGGCTGTTTACAGATTGACGAGTTTGGCTATCAAAGAAAAACATGCATTTTGAGTCAGATACTTGTGTATTCTCTCTGTTTGGCTTTACTGAACATATTTATTCTTTATCTCCTTAAAACATATACATTTTACAGAAGGAGATTGCATTATTCCTACTATGGCATTTAGTTGTGTAAAAAGCTCACAGCAGATAGCTAGACAGAGATACAATTTAAACAGCAACAAAGAAATCAGATACAACCATTTACTGTATAAAAGTGGGGGTAAAAACAGGCCTTGCTTTCTGTGACACACTGGGAAGGGTTTAACATGGACTGAATTAATGTTCAAATCAGAGCAAAATATTTGAAAAAAAGTAATTAAAACACCCATCACTCTTGATTAGAAAGTCAGGGGGGGCTGCACAGGTGCGGTATGTGAATTAGTAAAATCAGTGGCCAAGCGACAAAATCACAAAAGCCTATCTGTCATAATAATTGTAATATGATTTTATTATTTGTTTTCATTCAACCTGAAACCAAATCACATTTTGAGTCACTTAAGTACCTTTACATACTGTTTAAAACCCTTTTAGAACATTTCAGGATATTAAACTAGTGTTGGATTACTGATTCCATTAGCATATGTATGCATTGAATACTGACTCATTACAAAAAAAAGGGGAAGGGAAAGCAATTGCAATACATAGTGATGCATTCAGCTTTTATACATAACCAAATAACAGTGTAACTCTTTAAAAATAAAAACAATGCAGTTTTTCTCATTGGATAAAAATGAAATAGAATAAGAAAATAAATAACAAATTCTGATATATAAAATGAGAAGGAATATGATGGCTTACGGGAATGCTACATTGACTGAAATAGGTCAGTCCTGTAAAAGGTGACATAAGAGGGGCACTGATCATTGACAGCTTATTTATTGTTATGCTGTCCTATCATTAACAAGGTCATGCTTCAGATTCTTAACAAAAAAATAAAAAAAATAAATAAATTGACCTCACTGATCAGGTATTTAAAAAAAAAAAAAAAAAAGTAAGTCCTTATCTTCTGATGCGGTTCATGTAGGTAGGTTGACATTTAGCAGTGTTTTCTTGGATTTTACAGGATCTGTACTCAATCGCACACATTTCAGTACTGACATTTATGTGAAGTAATTATCATGTTGTCTTAAGTTTTGCAAAGTTGTTTAAAACACAATTCAAATTTCAATTACCTTCTATGTTTTTATGGTGATTCACTAGACTTCAGTAATCACCAAGACTATGAGTTTATGGGATCTTTAAAAATAAAGACTAACTAAACCCTAATTTTTCACATTAAACCTGCTGACACTGACCCAGGTTTTTTTCCACACATCCTGATGGCCCGGAAAGATATCCTCATCTGGCTCACCTGTGCCGAGTTGAACCCTCTCTGAGTTCTATGGTGATTCATGGGTTAACTCTGACCCTGTTGGCCCTTTTTTACACTACCCAACTCTTTGTTCCGAAAGGGTATGAAATTGATAATGATTAATAAGTTATTAAGGTGTTTTCATGTTCTCGCTGTGTCTGCACAGGTTTCCTCCGGGTTCTCCAGTTTCCTCCCACAGTCCAAAAACATGCAGGACATTGCAAAAATTGCCCAGATGTGCGAATGAGAGTGAATAGTTGTCTCTCTGTATATGTGGCTCTGCGATCAACTAGCGACCAGTTCTGGGTGTACTACACCACTTGGCCATTGACGGCCAGGATAGGCTCCAACATCCAGTGTTTGTGAATTTGGGCTACATAAATTAAATTGACTTGACAGAGTTATAAGGGCAATAGAGTTGATCATCTCGAATTTCAGATGTAAACATTTCAAGCAGGCTCTTTTCAAGAGCGCATTTAGATAAGATAAAGATGTTGGTGGATGTTGGCCCTTGTTTTCAGTAGTTAGTCATATTGCACTTCATAAGCAACACAATCTGTGTGGAGTGACACCAGGCAGACCTTGAGCATCTCAGTCTACAGTTGCCTAAGGACTGACAAAGCAGGGCACCTCCTTTTTCACATTTTCTTCAAGCTAGTTTTCTACTTCTCTTACTTGCCTCTTCTCATCTTGACTAAAGTCTTCAGTATAAATTGATAATCCCAGTGTGACCTCCAGTTCCACAGCAATAACGCTGAAAAGCAACAGCAGAGTAGAAATAAAAAAGCCAGCACTAGGAGAGGACCTCATAATATATAATGAGATCCATGGCTTGTCCGTGTGCAAATATCAGCTGATACCATGTATTGTGTTTTCATTTAATGGAAAAAAAATGTAAATCTAACAATGGTAACTCATCCCTAAACAGGACTGAGCGACTGTTTAAAATGGGGAGCAATAAAACATTCAGGCGAGAATCAGGAGAAACAAATTTGCTGCTCTGAAACTGGATCAAAGTGGTAGAATGCAGTCAGATTATATTTAATCCTTTTTATACTTTGGTGAACCTTGCAGGTGGTACAGGTACATCCCCTGGTCATCTTTATTCTCTAGAATAATCAGATACACATTCTCCTGATACCACACTCACAGCAAAATTTAGCTGATTCTACAGGGTATTTGGTCCCACAAGCATGACAGAACTTGCTCTGGATTCCACCATTGCCAAAGTCATTCCCACCATCAACCTCATTCCTAGGACAAAGACAGGCAATCGGATTATAAACTCCCTTAATTGGTGTGACATTAATAAAAACATTGATGAACAGACACACTTTCAATGATTTGAAAAGACAAAGTTCTAAATGTAATCCATATAAGAATTTTAAGGGATCATTTCGCATTTTGGATGAAATTAAGACAAAAGCAATAGCTGAGATGTTCTTTCTAAGGTGTATTTTAATAAATTAATTGTTATACATTACATATCTGACCTTGTTTGGTTTTAAATTGGAGGCTTTCTCAGTATTCGGAGTCTGAACCTGGCTAGTTATGAATTATGCATACCATGCCCTTCCATCCATAATTAAAAACACTCTAAAAATATACACAAGAATTAGTCACAACCTAATTAAAGTGGTTCTGATGGAATTGTGAATATTTCCAAGTTATACTGATTAAATTAGATCGAAATTATGAATAATACATTCACAGGGTGTGCGCCTGTTCTAGGCAGGAGTATGTACAATGTTCCACCACAAGAGGTCAGTAGTTTTTCAAAATCATAGGGTGGTTGTCTTTTTCTTTTTTCTTTTCCTGCCATCCCTTTTTCTGAGTATAGATATTCTTGAACTGCCTCACCTAACTGTGTGGCTGTCTATTTTTTTCTTGTTGAGTCCCGTTCCAGGCAGAGTGTTCCTCACAGAGCCATATCCCGAACTCACTGCCCGGGTCTTACTTCCCAGACTAATGAAAAGAGAGAAACAGAAAAGGTGTCAGTGGTAAGCCTGTATTTCTAAACAGAGGTGATGTTTGACCTGAACTACAATCAAAAGTGAGGTCTACTCAATGGATATCAACTTTTTCCGCAAGAGATTATGTCAGCAGTAAGCAGAAGTAACCTACAGTATCTTTATAATCAACTCAATTCATTAACAAGGTCTTTCAGTAATCAATTCTGGCTATCATAGGGTGAATGTAAACTGACCCAGATGGGGGGCTTGTGAGGCCAGAAGGACTATTCCTCCCTAAACCTGCGGAGCCCTTACTAGATGGGATTCCTAGAAAGAGAGGGGAAAATGTATATATTACAAAACAACATTAGTTACTGTTTACCGTTAAAATCCTCAGACTAACCTAATTCATTGTAAAATATTGAATGCTGCTTGATTCATCAAAACGCCTGTCAGATGTGAAGACTACTTTCCGCAACATACAAAAACAATTGAACTTTTACCGCTTGACTGTCCAGAGCCTGATCTCTGAGGCAAACGGGAAGAGGTTGAGGGGATGGTGGAGACTGTAGGAGCATTTGCCTTCTTTACAGGAGCAGGAGGCTTATACTGAGATGAAATGTTGAAAACAAACAAGGGACATGACAAAGTAACTCAATATAAAAAGAAGGCATCATTGAAGATATTAAGCGTCAATGAGGATGATACATGCAGCATGTTGGGATACATTTCTACATTGTGCCTTTTTACATTAGTTATGGCAATGGCAAGCTGACTGAGTTTGACCTTTCTGTAAAATTTGGGGAACAAGACAGAAAAAGAATGATTCATTAACATGAGGGCTGGAAAAATACAGGGGATGAATCTTGTAGCACCATATAGATTTATGCACACACATTGACGAATGTAAAATTATGTGAAAATAAGTGGACATAGTTTACACGCTCCAAATACTTTATGAGGGAACTCAAACAAAATGTTGCACTTTATAGAATCAGGGAGATTTTGTAAGAGAAAAATATACCTGATTGTGTTTTTACAATATTGAAATATTTTTCATGAATTTGCAGAATGTTTGCCAACACTGTTTCTTGGCAAACATAAAGAAACCTGGCAGTCACAATACAAGTGTACATAAAGGTACCCTGTGAATCTCCATACAAAACTTGATGTAATTATTGTCAGATTTGTGTCCGCATTTACCGGTGTACGACCAGGAGTTTTCTTGGGATCTCCCAGCTTGGTCTTGTTAGGCATACGTGCAGCCTGTTCTTGGCAGAACTTAATGTGACGGTCTGCTGCAGATTCATTGAATCTCCGCTGACAATAAGGACACTGGATATAGTCTAGAGGCAGTAAGACAATTAGTTTTGGGAAACCATAAGGTAGTTCACATGATTTCATTTTATTATTCCATATATTAGCACCTTTTTTTCAGAGCAAACAAATTACAAATTACAATTTGACTCAGACTAAAGACTAGAAAATTAATGCCCAGACGGAGGTATTCTTCTCTGTTGCCTCTTTGTGGTAAAATAATAATTCTAAGTATCCATCTTACCTGGATCATAAGTCGGAGGAGGAGGTGGGGGCAAAGGTCCCCCATCCTTCATAACCTGAGTGATGGCTTTTGCAGCTCGGATGGTGGCGATGAAGTCCTCGTGTTTCTTGCGCCAGTTGGAATGCTTCTTGGGGGGCTCTGCCTATCAGGACGGAACACAAAGGAGACACTTTGATACAAAACTACAAAAATAATTACCAACTTTTACAGCAGTCATGGATCATCTCCTTAGATACTCAGGATTTCAGAATAAGACTTGTTGTGTTATCTGTTTGGATGATGTGACAGAAAACTTGACATTTTAACAGTTAAGATTCTGTTACTCTTAACTATTAATGTAGGAATATGAACTACAAAAAACCCCCACCAATAATCAAATTATTCTGAGCCCCAGTGCCTTCAAGGCTCTGCTAAATTATTTTGGATGTTCCTTCTTTTTAGATTTAGATATTCTTATGATTACTGGTTTGGCCCTTTGTTTTGCAGAAATAATTTGATGTCACCCAGTCAAATTCTTTCTGTAGTAGCAGTCAGAGTGTAATCCAAAGCTGATGATTCCTGACAGAATTAGCACATGATCTACTCACTTCAGCTGCTTTAGTATCAACCCCATAGCCACAGGCCTCTGAAAAGAACTGTCCTCAACATGATTAAGTCTGTTTTTCTGAAAAATACAATTTACTTTCAGTGAAATAAAACATTTACAATATTCCCTGGAGCTAATCCTGGTAAATCCTATAGAATTCTGAAAACTAACTGATAATTCCTAACTTCCAAAGCAAATAACACATACATGATCGTAAACAAATGAGAGTTGAGACCCTATCAAATGGTGCACCTCATAATTATTATGAAGCAAGACAGCAGATAAATAATTACATAAGTAATAGTCATCATGAAGACCCTCATGAAGGACAACACATTTGGACCAATTTTTCCCGTGCCCGGATATGGGTCACTGGGGGTCCCCCCTGAAGCCAGGCTCAAGGGCAGGCCTCGATGGCAAATACCCGGTGGCCGGGCCTGCAGGGGGCTCGGCCAGGAGGGATGACATGGGTCCCTATTCCCCTGGGCTCACCACAGAAAGGGCCAAAAAAGGTGTCCATATGTGCACTTGGAACCAACACACCTTAAGCCACAGTTCTTTGATCGACCTCGTGGTTATGTCGTCAGACTTGTGGCCGCACGTCCTGGACAAGGTTGAAGAGAGGGGCGGAACTGTCAACCTATCACCACCTGTTGGTGAGCTGGCTCCGATGGTGGGGGGAGGATGTTGGTTAGACCTGGGGAACCATGAGGATTTGCTGGGAATGTCTGGCAAAGTCCCCCCATCAGAAGGAGTTTCAACTCACACCTCCGGCAGAGCTACAAGGGAAGTGGGGAACACTGAGCCTGAATGGGCCATGTCGCGTGCTTCCATTGTTGAGGCAGCAGACTGGAGCTGCAGCCGTAAGGCAATCGGATCATGTCGGGATGGGATCAGAGGGTGTGCTCCAACTACAAGGGATCACATTCCTCAGCCTCTCTGGTAAGGTCTATTCAGCAGTGCAGGAGAGGAGGGTCCGCCAGGTCATTGAACCTCAGATCCAAGAGGTGTGTTTTTTTGGCGGTGTGGTTTTCCTCCTGGTCGTGGAACAATGGAACAGCTCTATAACCTTAGCAGGGTCCTCAAGGGGGCTTGGGAGTTTGCCCAGCCAGTCTATGTGCGTTTTGTGGATCTGGAGAAGGCATTCGACCTTGTTCCGCAGGCAATCCTGTGGGGGTGCTCTGGGAATATGGGGTAACAAACCCCATTATACAGGCTGTTTGGTCACTGTATCACCGGTGTCAAAGATTGCTCCACATTCCCGGTTTTAAGTCGGTGCCTTTTCCGATGGAAGTTGGACTCCGCAAGGGCATCCCTTTTTTCACTGATTCTGTTCATAACCTTTATGGACAGAATTTCAAGGCGCAGCCAGGGCATCGAGGGGATCCGGTTTGGTGGCCACAGGATTCAGGTTCTCTTGGCTTCATCAGGCCGTGATCTCCTGCTCTCACTGAAGCAGTTCGCAGCCAAATGTTAAGCGGCCGGGATTAGGATCACCCCCTCCAAATCCGAGACCACAATGCTCAAAAGAGAATTTGTGGAGTGCCCACTTTGGGTCAGGGAAGAGGTCCTGCCCCAAGTGGAGGATTTCAAGTATCTAGGGGTCTTGTTCACAAGTGGGGGAAGGGTGGAGGGGGAGATCGACAGGCGGATTGGTTTAGTGTCTGCAGTGATGCAGACTCTGTACCAGACTGTTGTGAAGAGAGACCTGAGCCAGAAGGCGAAGCTCTCAATTTACCGATTGATCTACGTTCCTACCCTCACCTATGTTCACAAGCCTTTGAGTAGTGACCGAAAG
>CAAKHD010013432.1:0-32248 GCA_901007705.1 Fistularia tabacaria | reverse complement strand
AATAATATAATATAAAAATAAAACCACACACACACACACACACACACACACACACACACACACACACACACACACACACACACACACACACACACACACACACCAGGACTTTCCCAAAAGTAAAATATCTCAGTTTTCCAAAATATAAACGTTTTATTTTGCCCATTTGCTTCAAATTTTTATACCTATCCCAGTGACAGCCTGTCCTTTTAAAATCACATTGTTTGAGCCTGAAAAGATTGTCTGATTTTGTGCGCGACATGACGCTGTTATCGAGCACAGCAACTGTGTCATGTTAACATCTGTTGTGTCCTGCCCATCCTGACACCATTTTGAGAATGGCAACTGTGTGGGAGCATGCCCAGATGATGATTGAAGAACCATCCAAAAATAGCTATGGTCACTCACAGCTTGGTCTGCTCTGGAAATAGCCTCTCATGGGGGTGGGGGACTTTGGTCATTTTTGCTTACTCCAAAATCTAATATTTAGAATTAGGTCAAATAAAAAAATTGGATGAACCTCAGGGATAAAAGGAGCTGCCTCTGAAAAGCTTGCTCTCTGTATCAGATGTATTCTTCTTGTTCTTCAGTTCTGAACTGAACTGAACAAGCCTCTCGGATGAGGGCGGAGACGTCTTCAAGTGAAGAAATTCAAGTCCAGTTAAGATAAGATAAGATACGAAGATTTCGACAAAAAAACACCATGACTTGGATGACTGAGAACCTCCACAGACAAGATGTATTCTTGTTTTATTAGTTTTTAACTGCATAAATTTGAACTTTATGCTCATGTTTGAAATAAATTATTTCAATTAATGAAATCGGGGCAGTTAACCACAGCCTCATCTACCCTGAAGGGCAGCCTCAATCAGACTGATGCAGAGCATTAGAATTTAAACAGAGGGGTTTAACTTAAATCTCTGTGGAAACATATCTCCCATCATGCCCCATGCTTATACCAAGGGGGGTGACATTTGAGTACATCCATGGCCTTCTTCATTCCCAAATTTATTGAACATTATTCCGCAAAACCATATCAGCTCACTGTTGTCCTCCTTTCTGTTTTCATTCATCTCCAAGTATTCTATCTGCAGAACGCATCACCTTTTGTGTCACCTCTCTTGCCCTGGACTGAGATTAAAATAGATTAATCAAGGATTAGATCACAAGACAAAGGAAGGAGGGATATGTTGAAAGAGTGGAACCCAGCATCGTGTTCTTGATGTAAAGCAATCTGGCTTGCTTCAAGTACATGACCGCATGCCCATGTGCAACTTCTCTTCTCTGAAGTGTGTATTGGCCCCATACGTGCCTGGTCCTGCTATGGTGAGGTGTGTCAGCAATGACGGATGTGGAGGTCACCTATGAGGACTTTATCGCCTCTCGACGATCGGGTCGCAGGAATGCCATACATGAAATCCCAGGCACCCCCGGAGTGCAGGGACCTGCGGACCTGTCGAAGAGTCTTGCTCAGCTTAACATCAACAAATCAGGTGATGCTGGTCATTGTGTTACCAATTAGAATTGCCCTTTGATTGATCTTCAATAATTTTTCTTCCAACTGTGACATTTTTATTATGGATGACGATGGTATTAATTATGGTATATAAAAATGTTGAGAGGAGCAGTGCAGAGCTATGATCATCAGGAGTCGGGTGGAGAGGAGGGTTATATTGTCTCAAAACAAACACTTTTAAAACAGGGAAATCAACAGTTCTGAAACAGCAGTGTGTCAAGGAAGAAAAATAAATTTCATGAAAATTACAAGGGTTATGTCGATGGTGAACACTAAACCCCTTTGAAAGACTGTGAACTGAGCACACTGTTTTCTCATACTTTAATATTACAGTGTTTACTGTTTTTACAGTTTTATTTATTTTAGTTTGTTAATTGTTTGTCTGAACTTATTTTTGCCTGTACTGTTTGTCGGTGCTGACTTAGAGCTGATCACCAGCGCCGTCCCCAAGGTTTAATCAGATGCTCCACCTGTCTCCAAGGGGCTCAATGAATATGCTTTCATCCTTTTTGTGTTCACCTCCTGCAGTTTCTAACGGGGTTTCTCTCTACCATTCAGGACGCATGCAGCATCTTCTGTGCAGTGACAGTCATAAGTTGTCTCTCGTTGTCAGGCGAGGAGGGCAGGCACACAGAAGAAAGCAAGGATTCCTCAGACGAAGGAGCGGAGGCTCAACCTGTGGGCAGCTGATCCGAAAAAGAACAGGCTCCTCAATCCTCATTTTTGACTGCCTGACCGTTGGGGAAATCTTCACCATTGCAACCAAAGTGCAGACTCCCCATTGTGCCTGGGTTTGTCCCCTGTCCTTAAAAAAATCTCCTCTCTCTGCTGCATCTCCTTCGTGGTTACTGATATCTGCTAACCCCCCTCACACACACACTGCCCTCACCCCTGTCAGGAGTTTTGAGGCCATTTGAGTTTGATGTTATTTTTTGGGTCGGGAGGTCAAGGTTGTGTCCACTGTCCTCCTCCCACTTGGATTGCTGAGGATAAGGCTTCAAAGTAGCCTAAAGTATCTTCTCTTCCTGTCCAGGTTTTTTTTCTTTTTCCCTCCAATCTTTCAGTGACCTTGTTATTAAATTTAATCTGGCCAGCCACCAGGATGCCAATGTGTTCCATTTGCTCTTTGTTTCACTTTTCCGTGATATGTGTGCCGAGACTTCACCCAATCAATTTTGAATTTTGAAGCGAAATTCCATTTTCCAACAGCTATTTTTCTTTATCATTACACTGAAATCTTGACGGACATTCAATATAGAAGGGCCTGAAGGATGCAGGCACTGCATAATTCTTGATGAGACATTTTTCTCCTTAAGTACATTGGTTTAAATTCATTTTGTTGCCAAAGCAACTGGTATGTTATCTCTATTGCAGTTTCTTATTTTGATACATTACAAATCTTTGTAATCTATGTGCATATATATTTTCTGGTATTATAAAGCTGAAATTGACTGTATAATTGAATCTGAGAACATTTTGTAAAGTAAGTGACTGCCTTTCAACTTTTCTATCAATTCCACAAGTGATTATATGTAGAATAAGTCTGCTCCTAAGTTAACTGCCCTGTGTTATAGATGGAACCACCTCCCGCTGTTCAGGTGGACACACTAGTAAAAGATGGTGAAGTTTCACGTGTGAAATCTTAAAAGGTTGCATAATATTAAAAAAAATCCCTGTATTTCTGCTGTCTTTTATGTTCAAATACACATTTGTGTGTACAATGATATGCTGTCACTGCACTGGTTGCACTCAGGTGCATTGTTATGATTTAGCCCCCAATGTGTTCTTCATGGTTGTGAATGATTTGAACAACTGGATTATGACTCTCACATTTCTCACATCACTTGATTTCAGAAGTGACTCGCTTTTTCCGAGTAATGTAATGGTTGTTTTACAGCAAAATCCTTCTTTTTCCCTGTCGTACCATAAATATGCACTCTAAAATTGCTGACATACTTTTTCTGAGAGTCTCATTGTTTTGTAGTTTGTCAAATGTAGACTTTTAGGGGCACTTTTACAATGCATTCACCTTTCTAGATGATTTACACATACATCTGTGTTTTATACGAGTTCCTGGCCGGCATGATACAATGTCAGCTAACAGTGTTATTTTACCAACATCTTCATTTTGTGTATTTATTTGTCCAAATGTGTCACTGTGTTGTCTGTGACAACACTGTGCAATACCATCTTTGTAACAGTGTTTTTTTCATGAGTGATTAAATCTCAGTGCTGATAAATTAATTACTCAAATGATTTGATTTTGTGGCACTTCTGTTCAGGGCTAAGACATTTTTCAAGCAATTGTTGTCGCTTTCTTTTTCTTGGTTTCGTATTGTTGCTTCTTCAGCTCTGAAAAGAGCTCTTAAGAGGTGTCTGTTTAACAAAGTATTATCTCCCTCTAGTGCCCACTCACCCTCACTAACCTTGTTTTTGTACTAGATTTTGGACTAAATTGCAGAATGATTCACGTAGTTTAAAAAAGACCAAGTACTTTAATGATAACAAAAATTTTGTTGGGCCTTAAATCGATAAGCCAGATGTATATTATAAGCACATCATTTCAATTTCATGTGGTTTATACAAACTGCAGATATTAAAAAATATCAAGGGGTTTTATGATTCAGTGGATTCTGTTATGAAATGTAGTTCAACAGATGAAATAACTTACCACTGGCAAGGCACCCAACCCAGTGACTCGTACTTTATGGTGCAGAGCAGCGGGTGGAAAAACACGGCATCCATTTTCTACTACAACTTCCTCAATGCTTGCTCTAAATTGGTGTTGTAAGACCAAGAACAATAGATATGCAGGGACTTGAAATCAGATGATTAAGTCTGTTCCATGAGTTCTGTAGGACAGGTTGAAGCTATTCTCTCCAGTGACTGGTTGATCTAATCAAATTGACATGTGCCATGTAAAACCCAGGCAGACAAGCAAACACGTGTGACAATTTATGACAAAATGTATTGACAAGATTCCGAGAATGACTGCGGAGATGAATGACTGAACTTTGCTTATGCCTTCATTTGGCTGAGATGAATAGGTAAGGCTTGAGATGATAATTATCTGGGAAATCGATGTGGGCTGATTGTTAATTTGTGAAGCTGAAGAGTTGCATAAAGTATGATACCTTACTACTTTTGTGTTCTTTAATGAAAAGATTTAGTAAAACTTCAGTGACAATACAACATTTGCTGAGTACATTGTAAACTTTAGTATATACATCATATAATCTAAAACATCTGTATTCTCTCTAGTAAACAAAGAAAAAGATATTTCAATACATTGCCAAAACTAACATTGATTAGGGGACCAACGACTTAACACTACTTCATAAGCATTAATCTTTGTATTTTACCATTGTCATACATATTTCTCCAATTTTGTACAGTTAAAGTTTTTGAAGTTTTCAAAAATAACTTAGTACATAACTCACTAATTTCATTGAGGGATAAAGTATCCGTGCATATCCTTATGAAGCTCGGTGTCCAGGTAACCTCGGGCTACTTCCTTGAATGTTCTGCCGTCCAGTACCAGGATGTAATTCAACTGGTCTGGATTGGAGTTGATCACTGATGTTAAGACCACTCCTGTAAAACAGAAAACAGAAAAGTTGAAGAAACAGCCCAGAGCAGAATATCACCAAGAGATTGAAGTCAACCCCAAACAGTGACACATAATGCTGTCATATACTAAATGCATGAAATGCATTACCATCATCCTCTGACTCGCCGTTTGGCCTTGGCACAAACACTGGCTCAGATGGCCAGCAGTTGTCCTCACTCCAGTAAACCATGTTCTTGGTCTCTGTATCAAACTTGCCAATCTGTAGTAAATGACAATTTTATAAAACTCTGCAAGGTTCTGATCTGTAGATATTCTATACTCAGACAAGGTGAGAATAACAACATTACTGTAAACATACAGCAGAGCTATGCACAGTTATGTAGTTTCAATGTTACATGAACAAAAGCCATCATAAGGACCTTTTACACAAGCACTGCTTTCATCCAGCTAAACACCCTTACACTTTGTGCTTTGAGGTTGTTTAATTCAGTGTCTTATATAGCAGCATGTGCTATCGGTATGTAAGGAAATGGGAAAACACCTCCTTGCCTGTGCAACCAATTCATTAAAAATGATATAATGGTGACAACCTTTAATCACTTTGATTTCACGAAAAATTGCACATGATGTTGCAGACATATCCATAGCTACGACTGTTCTTTGCAACATCTGTATCAGTCTACTTGAAACAATAACATATAACAACCACAGTCATGCAGGTCCACACTGGTTTAGTGTAGGATGAGAAAGACTTAATGAAATTCCAACCCAGCAAAGCAAAAATCAAACTGCTTGACAAACTCGAAGAGAAAACCGCTGTTTTGGATATACAGGGTCAAAAAATTTGATCTTAAACATGATTATAACAATATAATTGTTATATTGTTATATAATTGTCAATAATGTCTCTGACATTTAGTGTGTGAATCCATATTCGAGGTCCATTGAAAAGGAGGAAGTTCAGTGATTGCATTTGCATCATTAAAATGGAAAGAAACACAACAGCTTGAAAGCAAGATGTTTTCATTTGCACATTTCCATTTCCTTCCATCAAAGGTGCAATCTGTTCAAAGTATTAAAGACCTTTGAAGATTTGCCAGTTTTACTTCTTCCCATTGTTTTTGGTATTACAGTAGGCAAGGACACTCACGGACAGTGCATGAGGGTATTTCAGTCAGTCTTTTCATGTTGTGGAAGCAGATGGAAATTCACGCTTCTAAATAGGTTTCCTTCCTTCTTACGAAGCATCTAGTAATTCTCAGTTCCGCAGTTTAATTCCAACTTCTTGAAAAAAAACAATGGCCCCCACAAAAGAATGCATTTCCCAATAGTCCTGTATTTATTCTCTCTGTTATTAAAGATTCTGCCGCTTTGAAGTCTCAAAAGACTCTTCTGAGGATTGTATGAAATCACAGACAAGGAAGTTCTCACCAAGCTTCAGCCTTTTGAAGAAAAAAAACAAACAGAAAAAGGGAAACAAATCTTGCCTTTTTTGAAATTGCAGACTCTTCCACACAGCTCCCATAGACATAACGGTGTTTCTTGCCATTAATGTCGTAATTAATTCTGGGCAGTTCAAGGCCTGTGGATAATATAATCTTGGTTTTTGAATCTTAATTAACAGACATATAAAACCTTGAAGGGCAGTTGTTTACTTTAAATAACCGATCAGCTGATGTTGCTTTTACCTTCACACAGCACCTCGGCCTGGCACAGCAGCTTGTTCTCTTTCTCTTTCACTGCACTGGCATTTGTGAATTTAAGTTTCACCAAGTTCTCTCCGACAACTGCATCCTGGAAACCAAATGCAAATGATGTCTTTCAGATTCTGTTTGTAAAAGGAGAATAAACAATAACTCTTTTTTTATTTTGGTTTTAAACCTCAAACAACAAACTACCAATCGCACCTTGCTTGACTCAATAGGTAGAGCAAATCTCCTGTAACTTGGCTTGGAGTAGGTTTCATCGCTAAATCCTGCATTGTCCTTCAGCTTACTCAAGTAGAACATTTCGTAAAGGCTACAATCATTGTAGGCGATGACATCAAAGATTACATGACCGTCATTCTCGTAAGCATTCACATGGTGGTAGACGACCATTGCGCCAGTGTAGAACTTAGTCTCGATCTCTTTGCCTGTCCTCCTGTCTATCAGGTGGATAAGTGTCTGCGGAAGGAGATAAAGTCAAAGCATCATTATCAACCCCAACAACTCAGACAATCCTGTTATCTGTTAAAGTGTTTTGAATAGATGGCACATGAGGTTGAATGACACCATAAGCATGACTTTGAGTTCAAAATAACTATTTACATTTTCGTCAGAGGAAAACTTGAGACAGCTTGCCCAGTTGACGCCCCGCATGTATGCAGTCGCCATCTTGAGAATGTCCAGCTTGAAAGGCTGCTCGATGAAAATGAAGTAGTTGTCGGTCATGCCAAAGCTGTGGTAGTAGCTTGGCGTGAGAAGAGAGCGGCAGGGTACTGTGCAGATGACTTCCACCCTCTTCAGTGCGGGGACATTTTTGTGCTTGTCTGACAGTTCAACACAAACCAAAAATTGAAGAATCACACAGTAGAAGACAAAAATTATGTATTTTTTGATAATTGTTTCATGTTGTTTTTGTTGTTTTATATGTTAAGCTTATTCAAAATCTACTTTTAATTCCAATAAATTTTGGGGGTCTCTTTGATTCTTCTCATGTTTTCTCTTGTGGTTATTCATTTCAGCATTTCTTATCCAGGTGTAAAGCCTGAGCCCACCCTGTTCGGATCCGGCTGCTGCTCGTCAAGCAGCAGCCATGCAGGAGTGAAATCCAGCAGGTGGGAGTCATTAGGCCTTGTCGGGCTGAGAATAAGAGGAGGCATTCGGGGCCAGATTGTTGCATTGCACACCATACATCATGTCATGTCCCTCCCTCCCTCACTCCCTCACTCCCTCACTCCCTCACTCCCTCACTCCCTCACTCCCTCACTCCCTCACTCCCTCACTCCCTCACTCCCTCACTCACTCACTGATCCTCGCAAGGTTCTACGTCTCGCCCTTCCTTGCAAGGTTGCATTTGGGTCAGATATCTGCACATATCATGACACACCCCTGACCTGCATTATCTCTCCAGAGGAGTTTTTCTACTTTACTAGTCTCCAAGGGGGTTCACCATCACTGCCTTTGCCTGTGGATTTGACCCCCTGGGCAACCCTGCCTTTTGTCTGCCTGTCTGACACCGTCTTTCCAGCTTCCGGTGCGCAGGCCACAAAACTGACTGCTTCTGTAATGACACAGCTTTTGTGATGACGCTGTCCTGTATGCACTTTTTTTTCTTATCTTTTCCCACGTCTACAACTGATTTCCTGGGTTTCCTTTTATCTAAATTTTGTATTTACATCCTTAACCTGACAGAAATAAAAAGGCGAAATGTCAGCCAGGAATTTGTGTGATCTTACCCTCACCAGGAAAAATACAGAACGTTTTTCTCAGACAATGCCCCACCCTTCTCAGGTTAAGTAACTTCACTATCATCTGAGCTATATATAGTGGCCATGCTTCATTCCGTCTGTTTTATGGAGGCCATTATGTATGTGTCCTTAAAATTATTTTTCTGATATTTTTAATAGCTTAACGATAAACTCTCTACTTCAATTTCAATTGCTGCTCTCACATTCCCTTTCCCATTAGATAATCAATTTAACAGGGAATTTACATATGCATTCTTTTGATTGCTAACAAAGTGTGTCTGAAATATGATATATCGAGTGTGTTTATGTCTGTGTGTGTTTGTGTGTCTGTGTAGAAACAAAACTGTTGGAAAGACATTATTGCAAGCATTAAGGAAACTGGTGTTGCAATCGTGGCATGCAGCATTATTCAACATGTGTTGATTAGTCGCTGGAGTCACAGACATACTCATTTGTGACTTTTTAACCTTAATGTACTGCAAGAAAAAGAGTTAGCTTATATCGCAAAAGTTTAAAATTACATTTCTTGATGTTAAAAGTATGTAGCATTTGCATTGGAGTCCATACAAGGAGTCAAGTAAGTAAAGAACAGTGATAGCACTACACTCATCTCCTGCATTATCATTAATTTGCATAATCTTCTTTTATTTCAAGGTTCTTCATCTTTACAATGTGTGGCTGATAAGAGTGCAAGCGTAAGGTCAAAGTAGAGCGGGATACGAAGTTTACTTACCACTCTCAGAAACAGGAGGGACTTTGAACAGTATGTATTTCGTCTTGCCCTTTTCTGCGATTGACGTGCTAAAGTTGTATGTGTTGCCCTCCTTGTCATAGTGAGGATGGGATGATACCAAGTTTGCAGGCAGATACTTCATATAGTCCACCTGTTTCAAAACAGTTCATCAGGCTAGGGGAAAAAAAGATTTTTCTTGCATGTCTTCCTGAACTAGAATTAGTGTCCTTACCTTATCCTGAGTTTCCAGTGTCACGGGATCAATCTTGCGGATGTAGTTGGTTTCAGAAGTGGCATAGTAATCATTCCCATATCTGATGAAATTGTTTGCGCCGTTGTCAGTGAAGTCAGGCACTGTGTGGTTGAGAAAGGTAATGGCCCTGGAAAACAAGGTTCAAATCCAATTTTTTAACTATTAAAGGAAGCAGCTTTCTTTCAGGTATGAGGGAACACTTCCCAGATGATCAGGGAAATTAAGCAGATTTCAAGTTTGCCAATTGGTATGCATCCCTTTTTATCAAAAGTTGTAATAAAATGTTATAACATTAGCAATAGCCTATTTGAGCAATACCCATTGTAATAGATAAAATAAAGAGTTGAATTTCAAGCCAGCTGGCATTAGGATTTTTTAGTGCTGATGTTTTCATGTATGCATTTAAAACAAAATTATTCAACAAGCTCCAGGATATAAGAGGTCAATAGTCACTTGCACCTTTAACTTGGGTATCAGACAGTGAAGAACTGGGGTGGCAGAGACTAATCTTTGAGTTACAATCACATTTAATTGATTTTACATTAATTTTAAATACTTTGTTTCAAGGAAGGAAGTAAGTAAGTGGTATTTTATTTTATTTCATTAAAACAATGACTGAAAGGGTTTCAGCTGAAGTGAAACGCATATTAAAGCCAAATGATATTGCAACTTAATTACAACTTAAAGCACCAAGGATACGGCAGTTCCAACCAACAATCAGCAAAATGAGAACATAATAATTTGTGTCGCTTTGCTTACAAAGTATATTCACAAAGGTCGCACACATATTACCACAGTAGGTTCCGCCCAAATTAATAAATTCTATCATAAAGAAAAAACAAAACAAAGAAACAAAAGAAGAAGTTGTATACAGGAGTTTGTGTTATCTAGCTCTAGTTCTGCGAAGCTGCTTATTACCTTAATTTTTTTTTTTTTTAATGCTTTCACTGATGGATTTTTTTGAACGTGTCATCCAGACTATTCCAAACATCTACTCCTCTAACTGAGACGCATCTGCCTTTGGTGTTTGTTCTAACTTTACTTTTTTGATAAACATGAATTCCTCTTAGATTATAGCGAGTCTCTCTGGGTTTAAACCTTCCTCGAATACAAAATGGGAGCTTGTGGTTATGAACTTTATACATAACAGCTGTGTTTAGCTCCACTACATTATTTAATTTTGATATATTTAACTTAATGAACAATGGGTTTGTTGGGGCAAAAAAATCTGCATAATTAATTATACTGACTGCTTTTTTCTGCAGTATGAAAATGGGTTGGATTGTAGTTTTATTATCATTCCCCCGAAATTCCACACAATAATTCAGGTCATTGATGATTTATGATAGTCAAACCATCTTTTTATTATTTCTTGTTCTTTCCCGACTGTATTGAATAGTTGATCAATATTTTGTCCGGAGCAATAGAGGCTGGTGTTGTCGGCAAACAGAATACATTGCATGTTCTTAAGGACCTTACAGATGTCATTAATGTACATAATAAGGACTTTGGGGCCTAGGACAGAGCCCTGTGGGACTCCATGGGTTATAAAGTGCTTTTCTCATTTAACATTGTTTGTTTGAACATATTGCTGCCTACCTCTAATATAGCTTTTTAGCCTGTCATAGGCGACTCCTTTAAAACCATACCTTTCTATTTTTAATAAAAGTAACTGATGGTTTATAGTGTCAAATGCCTTGCTTGGGTCCACAAAAGCATCCACTGTATGTTCTCAATTATCCGTTGCAGTTGTTGTTCCCTCCACCAGTTTCTCTTGACTGCCATAGAGGTCGAACTGTTTGCCCTAAAACCAAACTGTCTGTCATTAATTATATTGTGCTTATCTATGAATTCATTCACCCTTATGTTGAACAGTTTTTCTAGTATTTTTCAAAATTGAAAAAGTAGAGAGACTGGTCTATAGTTTGTGAATTTGCCTTTGTCTCCACTTACGAAAATGGTTATTACGTTTGAGATTTTCATTGTTGTTGGAATAACGCATGTGAGAAAAGAGTGATAAAAGATGTGTGTGAGGGGTGTAACAATGCAGTCAATAATCTCCTTTACCAGCACCATATCCAAATCAAAACTGTCTGTGCACCTATTATTCTTAAATGCATTCACAATATTGATGATTTCACTTTTATCTACACTTCTAATAAAAAATGAGTTTACATTACTTTGAATATTACTTTTGCCTACTTCTATGATTTCTGATTGTTGAAACAATTTCTTGGGCAAGAGTGGGCCCTAGATTGACAAAAATGTATTAAATCCATTCATCTAAAATACTATAAAATTATAATTTTGCTGTTTCTAATTTGATCATCCTTCTGGCAATCATACTATAACACTTAGCCCCGAACATTCACATCGATGGGCAGCACTTCTGTTAAAGAGCCCTTGTAGTAGTTTTAGTCTGGGTACTTGTCGAAAGATGAATTAAGTTTACATTTCAATGAATGCAGGGAAGACAGATTTCCAAGAGAATAGGGATTATGCAGATCCTTGCAAAAAAAGAAAAGATAAACAGCTTTGCATTTAAGGTATTAAACTAGGTGAGCAGTAACTAGTTTAAACCAGATTTTTTCTTGGCTTTCCTGAATGTACCAAAAATATAATGTGCTCTTTATGGTTGAAAATCAGTAGTTTTGTAGAATTCACAGCATCACACTCTGACAAATCTTTGGAGCAGGTAGGCTGAATAAAAATGGTCTAATAACTAGTCAGTACTATTGTGCTTTACATGTTCTAATGCAGCTTTGTTGCATTACTCATAAAGAAATTTAAATCATAATATGCTCAATCCATATTCATACAACTTTTAATCAATTATGAATAGATTAAATATAAATGACCCTAAGTACATATAAACAAATACAAGCTTATTTATGGTAAAACGTATAAAATCTAGTAATATTTCTTTTTCAAATGACACCGTGAGTGTGCGTATTATATTCATACAACCATTATCTACCACTCATTCAATTCTGTCATGGGGGGATGCTGGAGCCTATCCGAGCTGCCATCAGACAAGAGGCGGGGTACAACTTGACTGGTCGTCAATCAATCACAGGGCCACATATACAGACGAACAACCATTCACTCTTTCATTTGGGGCAATTTTCCCAATTTTTTAGTATCATACATGTATACGTATATATATATATAGATAGATAGATAGATAGATAGATAGATAGATAGATAGATATAAAGATGTGTGTGTGTGTGTGTGTGTGTGTGTGTGTGTGTGTGTGTGTGTGTGTGTGTGTGTGTGTATGTACAATGCTATTTCAACCCAACGGCAAGTATACTGTATACATACATCGAGTAGTGCCAGACTCTATGTGTGAAAAGTTGGACATTTTAAATGTACGGGCTATAAACAATGGATTGCGTGCAAATAAAACCAACTTACTTGAAAACAAAGTTCTTGCTTGGGTCTGGATAGGCCATTGTTCCCATTTCAGACACCACTATTCTTTTTGCAGCCATGTTGGCTTTATAGGTGTCACTCCTGAGGAACCGGCTTCTGTGGATAACTTCACCTGTGGGAGAAAGACAGTTCAGCACTGGTCCTCTGACTTGCACAAGTGTAGAAATCACATGAACACACATGCACATAACTTTATTAGTACATGAAGTGAAACTGACAAAAGTGAGGGGACTAACCGTCCTTAAAAGTAAAGCTGTGCATGATGGACATCCCATCAAACCAGTGGTTGTAGATAGTCTCCCCCACGGAAAAGATGCCTGGGCCATTGCGCAGAAGTGTTCCCTGCAACCAGCTGGGAATGCTGCCTGCACGGGAAGGTACCCACACACATGAAGTCACATCAGCGCCATGTCCGCAATCATCATCATCATCATCATCATCATCAGCAGCAGCAGCAGCAGCAGAAGCAGAAGCAGCAGCAGCAACAGTATCATCATCATCAGCAGCAGCAGCAGCAGCAGCAGCAGAAGAAGCAGTCTATACCATATGATCTGGTGCTAATGAAATAGAATAAACTTAACTTACCTTTGATTTCTGCCTGAAGAGGCTCTGGCCTCTCTGTCGCGTTTTTGGAAAAGTCTGTGGCCATATCTAGTCAGACAGTTGTGAAGATCCCCTGGAGCTGTCTGCATAAATACTGCAAATGCTGGAACCACTCCTCAAAGTTTCCACAGGGGGGCGGAGAAACAAGGCCCTACCTTTATATGGAAATTGTCCTATCTTATCTGCTAAAAGAGACTGTTTTCTAAGAAGTTTTCAATGACGTCTTGCCGATCAATTCAGCGAAAGGGGTTAATTCAGGAAATGCTGTAAAAGCAACTTCTCAACCAACTATATTTTGTGCTTTACAAAACAGATAATAGATAATGATAATTGTTAATACTTCACCCATTATCAATGTGACCGCTTCTTACGCTTCATCGTCTGTCATTTTTCATTTGTTTGTGACTTGGGGCTCTCTATAATAATTTCAAATGAATTTATTGACTTTGTGGAATTATTTTTTATGGAAAGACATTTACCTGACAGTGAAAAAATAGTAAATACTCTATAACCATGCAAGAAATCAGGAGGAACCTTTTTAAGCTTTTGAAATAAACCACATTTGAACAAACAGACACAAAAAATGATGACAAAAAAATACAAGAAGTAGGAATTTATCAACATTATTATGATTATAATTGTGATTTGCAGTTGGAGAAGTTATTATTGAGGTAGTCGTTAGTCGTGTTAGTGCAAAATGTGTGTATAGATTTCAAAAATAAGTAGTTTAGAGGGTTTTTTTTTCAATCTTCTTGTCGTGGCAACTGGACTTGAATTTCTCCACTTGAAGACGTTTCAACCCTCATCTGAAAGGCTTCTTTAGTTCCAATGTCCTGTGGGGAGTTTCAGAATATAACTGCCAGGGTTTTTGTGGGTCCAGGTTATGGCGGCTTGTTATGTTAATGTAAGAGTTAATTGGCAGAAACTAGGTCAATGGAGTTTGTTATACCAATGGGGGTGTTGTTTGTTGGGGACAAAGTAGCAAATTTTTGGGACTACCTGGATTGGAATGTGAAAAGGTCAAAGTAAACAAAGGAATGAAACCTGTTTGATCACATGAACTGAGGCTCATGTGGAAGTTACCGGGGGCTGGTTCTGGCGGTGAATCTTTCCTGGTTGTTTGGAGGGTGCAGATGAGCCCGGTCGGTGTGTGCAAATCCGTCTTGGTATTGATCCCAGTACGGCGTTATACGTTTATGAAACGTTGTGTCTAAGGCCCCCTCCTCTTTTCAGAGATGTTTTTTCTGTTTTGACATAGATGGCTCCTTTGACTCCTCTCTCGAACCATCTGTCTTCTCTGGCCTGAATACGGACATTGCTGTCTTCAAAACAATGGCCCTTGTCCTTCAGGTGTAGATGGACAGCAGAGTCCTTTCCTGAAGTGGTGGCTCTTCTGTGTTGGGTCATCAGTTTAGAAGTCAAGGCGTTGCTGTCCATTTCTGTAGGTCAGAGTTTATAATCCTTCTTTATCAAACCCCCAAACTTTATTACCCTCAATATACAATAAATGTATTAAGTTGGTCCCTTAACGTTTCCTAGAAAGTGGACCAGTGGAGCAGGTCAATCATTAATCTGAATTAACTATTATGGCAATTATAAAATTATGTATAAGTTTGTTGGATAATGTGTAGTAAACATACAATGCAGTGCTGATTATGTGCCACAGCTGGACTTCCAAGTCTTGTATCATATCACAATGGCAAGAATGAGTGTTTTTTTTATGTTTTTATGGTAATCATAGGTTTGCTTCAGAGAATTGCTGCTAAAAGTCATTTATCTTGTCCTGAAATGACCAAGGGCAAACTGAATGATGACAGTCACTTTATGCTCTTACCTAACTATACCATTTCTCTGATTTTGCAGTTACGTTTCGGTCAAATTCCATCAAGTCTATTTTTAGTCATTATTGCCACGAGATTACACTTTGGTCGATCCATACCTGCAGCAACCTAAAGTAGTGATGTCTTCCTATATGGATGTAACAAAATGTTGCATCTAATTACGAAATTGCGAATTTCATGAATTTTTCAGGATACATCACTCCATTTAATTACAGTAATAAAATTATTGAAATGTCCAGACCTATGGGACATTTAAAGGCACATTCTATTCTATTCTATACTCTTCAAAAGCAAAATGTTGTTAAATTCAGGCTGGTTAACTGACAGATAGTTCTTAGACAGCTCTCATTCTAAGCACAATGACATACCAGTATTTTGTTGTGTAGAGATTTTGGAAAAAAAACAAATAACATTTTAAATTGTCTGAGGTTTTAAATCACAGCCTTTTTTTCTGATCAGTTGAGGCTAAAGAGTTGATATTAAAGTTTTGTTTAGAATTATGTGCTGCAGGAAAGGGACAGGGTTGGTTCTGATGGCTGATAGGAAAAGGTTTTAGAAGGGGAACAGTGAACAGATGAATTTAAGAGCACCATCATCACAAACATTGCATGTACATTTTGTGAATACCAAACATAAAGATTTTGCCGAAAAAACAAAGCTCAAGCAAAAATCACTAGTAACCACAACTGTATTATTTCAGTCATAAAACAGAAAACAATAACATCAGAAAGGTGCAGTTAATGAAAATGGTGCCATTGAAATCAACACACCACATGCTATTCCATCCACATTCATTAAGGGGGAATAACCAAAAGTCAAGCGGAGAAAAACAATCTGTTCAACTTCTGTACACTATTGAAAAGAACAGGACAGACCCGTGTTCTTCATTCAGCATGAAGCCTTCTTTCGCCGATTTAACCACCACCCACCTCCTATAATAATATCTGACTGGGGCTTGTGCACATGAAAGCTGATAAAGAACAGGCTTATATGGTTTTATTCTATCTACCTTTGTACCACTTCAGATAACTGGTCTGAAATACTGTTGATCAGTCATGTGCAGTCAGAGATGACATTTATAAAAAAATTTAAAGAGACACATGTAATGTTCCCACTGATATAGAGGTATGCTATTGGTAGCAAATCAGTTTGAAATAACAGTAAGTCCCACTGAACTACAAAACTGAAAAAGATACAAAAACTTATCAGCCTATGATTTGAGCATTGTTTTTTTGTTGGTTTTTTTTTGGTATGGCAGCCATTTAATTCGACAAAAAGTTGCATTTTTAAAATACTACAAATTACAAAGTACCCATATGACTGTGTTGATAGATTTTGGGTATTACTTTATAATATGATGGAGTAAAAATGATGGAGTAAAAAAATATCCAAGATATGGATATTTTCCTTACAAAAAGCAACAATTATTCAAAGACGGCTTCTTTAATTATAATTATTGAGGTGATGACCAGCTGACCTTGTGAGGGATTTAAAAAAAACATGTGTCCTTGAATAAGAAAGCACAAGATCTGTTTATCCATGTTTTAAGACAATAGTCAGCTGGCCTTTCTGTGACTAAAAACCAAACATGAACAATTGAACAAACTCATCAAGTAATTAGCAATACATTTGTGCTCCCCAATACACATCAAACCAAGAAACTGTTTTTGAGACACAAAACCTAAGTTTAAATAGATCATGAGTGTCTTGGAACATGGAACGGACACCGGGCTCATGCTGCATAGTCTCATGTTTCAACCTGCTTCCTATTACTGTAATTCATATAAAAGCTCATCATGGCATTCTGGCATTTCGTGTTTTGGGAAGCACTGGCCTTTAGCAGAAACATTTCCAGTCAGTTTACAAAAGCACACGTGTATTTTGTTGTTGAGTTGTTCATTTACACTACAGGCCATTGCTTTGAAAAGCTTTTTGTGTTTTGGACTTAACCAATGAATTATCAGTTCAGTCTTGTTTGTCATCTTGGAGTCATTTGATCTGAAGTTTAAAAAGTCTGATTTATCAAAAAGATCATTTATTTTCTTTGGCTCGTCCGCCTTCATTGGCACAGAAATCAAATGACCATTTACTGAAGGTCTTTCAATGTGATATATATTTAACAGGATTTTGTCTTTAGTTGGTTTACCTTCTACCATTTTTTTTTTCTTGACTTTTACCCAGATGGATGTCAATAGGTGATGTAATCACTCTGCAGTCCATTTCACATTCACTCTGTATGAGTGTATTCAGCCACTGTCTCTAAAGTTCATCACTATCTTGAGGTTGCAAGACAAAGATTTGGAGGTGCAAAAATAATTTACACCATCAAATAAATTAGGAAAATCACAAATACCCTTCTTTTACAAAGTGATCGATATGAATAGAATTTGCATTTAGAGTTCATTTTCTACTGAAACAGTAGAATATTTTCTACAAACAACCCTATAGCTTGTTTGGTTACTCTTTCTATATTCATCCCCTCAAAAACAGTATCCTTTAAATTACTGATCATTATTCATTTTTCTGCATCAAAGGGACAAGTGCACCCAATAAGCCACCTGGATAGGGCTGTCCAGGTAACAAGGAATTCAGACACACCACTGCACTCTAGTGGCAAAAAGCAATAAACTATTCACTTTTGAATATCAAGTACAAGCCTATAAGGCCTGTATTTTGGAGGCCTATGTGTTTTCTTTCCAGAGGACCTCATGTTCAGATAGGGCACAAACATTCATAAGTGCAAGCACATACAAAGTGATCTGAAATTTTAGAAACATCACCCTGTGCAGCATACATTTACTGATAAACTTTTTCAGAAAGCTCAGCACTAATACATTGTTTCATCAAACTAATCTATCAATTAATGAATCGAAGACAGGTAATTATGTCATTATAATGCTGCTTAATTATGTACTTTATCCACACTGATGGATGTAATTTTGTTCATTCACTATATTGGGCTTCTTATTGAACAAATTAAGGGCTCACCAGTGACCTCTGTAAAAAAAGTCCTGATGAAATAATACACATCACCTTGGTTAATTTTACATTTATTGTAAAGAAGAAATTAAAACGTAAAGGACAGTTTTTTTCTCTTTACCATTACATTCATAGAATGTCACTGAACACCTACCCACAAGTCCTCCACACAACATTCTGAGCAGAAATACAAACATCTGTTTGACCAGAGGAGGGCAGTATCATTCATTGGCTATGGCCAACTACTGTGACACAATGCTCAATTTTCGGTTTAATAAATTAAAGACAATGATAAGCAAATAATGCAAGATTCATGCTGGGTTAATTTCTATTTGCATTGCCCAGATGTTTTAGAACTGTACTGCCTATGCAAGTATTCCATTTTCCGATTTCTCTGCTTGTTTTTATACAAAGTTATCTTCTTAATGAAATTCCCATCACATAATGATCTGTGGATTATATGTTGCACAATACTAGAATAGTAAGTAAACATTATGTACATGGACAAAGAAAAACAAATCAAATAACTAATTTTGATTTGAAAGTGTATTTTTTGTGTGATTACAGTGCAATCTTCATGCAATACATGCAGTTTGAGCAGGTGCATGAAGATCAGTTATTGAAAGTCATCCCTGATAATACCAGGAACCGCATACTGTCCTGAAACATCTGGGATGGTTTCCATATAGTACTGACTCTACTTATGGCAACTGTTGTTTGTGTATCATGAGTAAAATTCTGTTCTATATGTACCCCCCTAAGGGCATGGTGGAGCTGAAAGAACGCTTGGTATCATGCTGAATATCCATCATCAATAATTAACCAATCATCAATACTCATATCAGCAACACATGCAGGGATGGTGCTGGAAAACCATCGCATCACAGCTGCCACTTGGCACTGAAGTGTAAAAATGTTTTTCTATTAAAAACAAACTTACAAAAATCAGAATACACTGTGAGAATATTACATATGAAGTAACTACCGGTACTTCTGGACTGGAAAAAACTATTTTTTTTTTTTTTTAAACCATTACAAAACCACATCCTAAATAATATTTTTTGCACTGGTGGAGTAGAACGGCAAAAAATAACAGACAGTCATCGGGCATGGAAAACACAGAAAGCTAAAATCACAAATGGATTTTTAATTGATGTGAGAGGTTTGGATGAACTAATTATCTGCTGTGCCAACATTATCAAAAAAAGGCAACAAAATGAAATGCTCAATGAGTGAAGGCGCATTTGATAGAAAAAAATAGCAATTTCTTTGTGTTTCACATTAATTTGACAGACACATTCAAAAATACAGCTCATATTAACATTAATTTTCCATGACAGTTCAAGGGTTTTTTTAAATGTCGATCAGCACTCATTTTTCACAACCCTTAAAAAACCAAAAACATTTCATCAGAGATATCCCATTACGAATAACAAGAAACTGCTGTCTTTCTGTAGAATGATGCTTCATGAAACATATGGCATACAGTTAAAGGCAAAAAAAAATCAATGTTCAGCCAAAAAGAGAAAAAAAGTCCTGCAAATCCAATGCTCTTTGAGGAATAAACAATAGTGTGATTAAACCAGAAGGAAAATAAATGAGGCACTATGCAACAAAACAATTGCGAGATGTTTTAGGTCAACAAGAGCTTTTACTGTCCCAACAATAATACACCCGGTCATTTACTCTGACTGAAAAAGAAATTGAAAGGCCTCCATAGGCGGCAAACAGCAGTATGCAGCTTGTTGGCAATGTTCTCCAAGGGTCAACTCCTTTTAACTAAAACATTAAATAAATACATCCAAAAATGTGAATATAAACAACTTCAAATTTGATGGATAGCAAGTGTCAGAATCCTGCTTCCATCTCAAACCTGACAGCTTAAAGTGTGTTAAATATCTTGGACATTATCCTCCCTTTATATACTTTTCAGCATCAGTTTCACCCCTAAAGGTGCATCAAACAGTGTAAAGTACAATGCTGGCTTTAGACTACAAAGGGTCATTAATGTTTAGATTTTGCTATTATGACATGTAAATATCAAATTAGAAGAGTTACAAATCTGTCCCCTCATATTCAAAAGGAAATGACACTCCATTGATTAACGTCAGCTAAACACATTCAGTTTCCCTTTTAAACACATCTATGGTATTCTGTACGTGTCCTTTCTGTCATGTTATATTGTTTAAAAAAGAATTGCCTTGATTCCCGCAAGACAAAAGAAACAGGTTTAATACAGTGCAATGATATCTACACCTCCCTTCATTTTTGTTTGCCACTTGCATGATATTGTGATATTGACACATGTTATTCCCACAATTAGTCTGTTGAGTGATGTGAAGTACACACTTATTTTTCTTTGAGTGTGCAATGCAGTTGTGTCTTTGGAGGTTAAAACTGAGCTCATTATCTGAGAACATAAAGAACAATAATAATTATATAAAAAGAAGGTGCTTGACTGTCCTTGAGAGACATTCCAGATTTCATGGCACTGACCATAACAAAGGAATCACAAAATGTATTGAGGGTTTGCTCAAATCTCAATGTCCTTGTGTGCAAGGGTTTACATTTAATCCAATAACTTCTTGGACTCAGGCAGCAGTAAAAGCACAAACCTTAAAACTCTTGTTTGATCATTATGTATGTAATAAAGGTAAACAATTTTATCTCCATTGTTTCTGGACAACCTGTATTATTGTGTAATAAAGGTTTGAGGAAAAAAAGGAAAAGAGAACAAAAATTAACCATGCATATGGAGTATTGCTAAGAGGTCATTTCATGGCTTAGAGTTAGCCAGTTAAATGGTCCATCGGCTCACATTTAAGTGGCTTTGCCTTCGTTTCCAAATATTTCAGTTTTCCCTGTTTCACTCCATGATCATTCGCTCCTGTGAGACAAGTCCTGGGATTGCTTCCACAGTAGCTTCTTGACAGGTCCAATCACTACTCCCCAATGGATGAGGTGAATTTCATCCAACCACTGTTTCTTATCACAGACATGTTGGTTCCCTTAGTCTGACTTTCCATTCTCCTGAGGAGTGGAGGCTTTTCTTCGGCGTGCTGAACGCAGCACCTTGTAGCAGCCACGGGCAATTTTATGCATCCACATAGTGTTCATGATGTCCAAGCAGATACTTGAGCAGATCCAGGCTAATCGCCCCCCCCAGGGCACCAGGTAGAAGGCCTCGGTGCCATAAACAGCATACATACGACTGTAGTAGACTGGCATGACGGCAATGCGTACCATGAAAAAGACCACAGCCATGGCAACACCATTTGCCATGTTGGGCCTGGATGACTTGGGATAACCTAGTACTTCGAAAAACCAGCTGAAACGTAACACATAGATATAATTACAGTATCTAGTAGAAAGGATTTGGTAATAGAAAAATACAAGACCAATTAGTAATAGCAGGACTCTATCTCTATGTTCAGTATACATAAACCTACTGTGACAATTTGTACATGTGAGTAAATTATATTTTGAGTTTTCTCCACAGTTTAATTTAAATCCACTGCCTTCAACTGAGGTTATTGTAATTTAGATACCACTTTTTATGTTTCATGTTGAAACAGAAATTTGGGTTTCTAGTTGTCTGTGGGCAAAAATTATCTTGTAAGTGGTGTTAAAAATTGTTTTGGACAACTTTGAACACTATGAAAAAAGAAAGATTCAGTCAATTTACAGTGTATTCTTGACAGGGCACAACACGTAGCTCTATCAGAATTGTTGTTCTTGGACCTGGTTTGAAGGCTATAAACCCCAGAATGCATGTACGTACCGCTGGTTCACACATGGAGTTGAAAACTCAGCCAGCAGGCGGAAGTTAGCAAAGTAAGGCAACATTCCTTGGCCCTGGAAAGAGGTAGAACAGGAAGAAAACGTGACAGTGACAAGACAGAACACCAAGTGATTTTGATCTACAGGCATGAGACTCTTCAAATCATTCTATTTCAAAGTCAGCTGAACAGACAGGTTTTTTGAACATAGTTCAGATGCGTCAATTATAGCGAGATTTGCTACCACAATTTCTTACCATCAAGCTTGTGGATGTGCGTAAACTTCACCTAAATTAGAAGCCCTCAACAAATATAGCCTGATTTGGCAGACCTAACAGAAGGCTCATCTCCTTCAGAACATAAATGTATTACTTCTGACAGCTAAAATTAGACTGCTCTTTAATTCCACTCCTAATGATTCGTCCTGTTCTTTTATCATGAGCAGAAACATCCAAGTCTGTTAATGGAGCTAAAAGTAGCACATTACATGTATTCACTAGCTTTGAAAACAGTTTGTAAAAGACAAAATAATACACATCATTTGTCAGTCATAGTGAACACTCTAAGTTTTATTACAAAGGGTTTCATGGCAATCCAGTATTGTGAACATCTAAATATTTTGACACATTGATGGCATGTATTCTGATTCTCATCAATATCACCTTTCAAAACTTATATTAAAGAGCTTTTTGTGTACTGCAGCTTATGTTTTCCCCACCTGTTTTTCTTTCAAGTCACTCAGCTTTTCTAGTGCTCTGTTCACATTATAATCATATGTTAGTTTGCTTGGAACCCCAATTGGAGGTAGTACTAAAACAACAAATAAGAAAATGAGGTTCCATATACTTATCATGATGAGCGAAAGGTAAAAATAGAAGGACCAAAGTTGAGTAGGGAGTCACTTTAAGAGCAAAAAGCTACAATGAGTAGAGTTGAGCGATTGGCACTATAACTATTAGAATTCTACTTACCAAGCTGACAGAAACAACAAATAATAATGCCGTGAACCTTTAAGAAAGACTCGGGAACTTGCAACCAAGTTCATTAGATTGTAAGGCAGAATTGGGTTCTCAAGGTTTTACTAAAAATCATTCTCAAAGAATCTAGACAGTCAAATGATTCAGTTTATGATGATGTTTGGCTTGTTAGAGCTCAGGATCACAATGGACCTTAAGCATAACTTTGATTTTATAAATACCAAATCAAATCAGTAGAGTATCCTAATGAATACAAAAAAACAAAACAAAAAAAAAACAAGCTTTCTGTTTTATTTTACTTGGGCGATAAAAGCTAATGGTCTTACAAACCTGTACATCATTTCACGTAAGCAGCGGAATACATTAACAACAAAAGCGGAACAGTTCACTGGAAATACATAATTTCAAAAGGTAATCGCATATCAATGCAGCAAAAAGTTCTACACCCACATTCATTCAGCCAGCCATTAGTTTAGGGAGCAATCAAAAGCCATGCAAATAAAAAGCAATCTTTTCAACTTCCCAATGTGTCACTGTGGATATCAGATCTGGAGTTTATGAGAATAAATTCCTTTTCGACAATTTACCAATCTGGTACAGGTGACGAATTTTAAAACTGGAAGTATCTAACTGCGATTCATGGATATGAAGATTCATTAAGTGCAGACTTCAATGTTTCTGGTTGGTATTTCTTTGAATGCTTTTAGATGCTAGTAGATAAAGTGAAGAACAAAGATTCTTGAAGGATATCGGGTCAAAGATACCATTGATATTTTGGGTGTAGAAAAAGAGACCACTTTTTAAAAAATGAAAAATTTTACCTGAATATAACCTTATACCTCATACTACTTAACTGTGAGTTGTTGTCCTATAAGACATTTATTAGCACCTGCAAGTGGTAGCAAATGCAAATGACACCAATCAGAGTAAAAACATCAAATAGCTTTGCAGCCTCTTTCCTCATCCACATATATATATATATATATGCAACACACACGCACGCACGCGCACACGCACACGCACACACACACATATATATGAAATGCAATATAACAAATGTAACATGAAAACAGTCAATACTTACTGGTGTAAACATATCAAAATAAAGCCTTTTTACTTGAAGATAATGTTTTTTGTCGAAACTTCTTCATGTTCAAAGACAATTTGAAGTTTTATTAGGTCCAACTAATCACAAAGAGCTTAATATAAAAATGCATAACAAACAAAATGCCAAGGTCTCAGGACATACACAAAAATGAAAAGAACTTCCTCTGAAAAAAAACAATCCAGACCACAAGTGAAAGTCCAAATAAAAGTAGAGAACATTGGCCTGTGGTCAAAGCCTGTCTTTCATCACATCTGAGAGTAAACTTACCGTCAAAGCTGAAACAAAGCAGGTCATTGAACATACTTACTATGTGAAACAAACAGGGTACATCTGTGATGCAGTATATATACCATTTGATGTGCTAGCACGAGAATGCTAGTACCCCTAGGAACTGGTAAGTCCATACTGTGACTGGGCATCACATCTGCTCAGTGCAACAAAACAGCAATAACAGCAGACAAGACAGGAATAAAGGTAGTCCCCATCTAGATCAAGACCTGCTCTGTGTTTCTAAATTGGTAGTTTTTGCATGAACAGGGATGACAAAACCCGACTAAATGTTGGTAGTTTTTGCATGTGAGGTTTGAAGAGGGGCTATTAATGTTGAAGTCGGCCAAAGACACAGAGACAGACATAGTAGATGAAATATTGTCAGAAAAAAATTATGTCATCACAACTCGAAGCAAATATGAAGCAACATTTAAACACACTCAGAAGATAGCATGCATCTGGACTTCACACAGTAGTTATGTTAATTTACATCTATTTGATTAAGCCATTCTTGACTATTAAAACAGACACAAAAGGCAAGTTATACTACAACAATTAAAAAATTAAAGGCTCAATGACTCGCACACATTTCACATAAACAACAAAACCTACCAACAAGCTAATTACATTTAGCTCTGTTTTTAAAGCCAATTTTGTAACTCATTCACTCTAATTAGGCCTGAATATGGCTCTGCATCTCGGCCTTGAATAGCCAAAGAGTCGGCAGATCTGATTGTGTATGTGACATAAACACTTGTACATAAACACATTCAACACATTAACTTGTACAATTTGGACAACATGTGACATTTGACTTGGTACAGAACTAAATAAAAGACAAATAAATGGCATCTAAGAATAGAAAATGTAATTAATTTTATTACAAATATGTCATAACTTCTTTTTGGTCGACAATCTGTTCCCCTATTTCACATTAATGTCAGACCTGATCTATAGAAACAGTCATGAGTGTCCAGTAACAGTATGGTCTCCTTCCTCTCCAATTCCTTACAGTTTTTGATGCAGGTGCTGAATTTACAGTGAATTCCACATCTAAATATGTGACACTGCTTTGAACCTTCAATGGCAGGGTAGTATTCATCATTAGCAAAGAAATTAAGAAAGATAAACATATAAATGGAAATTGTGTGTGTCACACATTAAAGATGAATAGAAAATCTGTAAATCCAATTGCTGATATGAATTAGGAAGTTATGTTTGAAACCAAAAGTCTGAGAACTTACGGGCTTGTTCACAATACTTGCCAGATACTGATGGCAAAATACAAAAGTATTGTAGTATTTTCTGAAACGTTACTGTCTATATTTTTAATATAGACTATGAGGCCCCATTCACCAATTTCTTTATACAGGTACATTTTTATAATATATTTTTGTCAATTACTGAAAACAATTCCTTTCCATTATCAAAATGTGCAGAGGTGTTCACATCTGTGGTCTTATAATCATTGTAAATGTAAATTCCAATTATTCAGGTATTCCAGGTAGAAAAGGTACAGGAGAAATTGAATAGCCCACTGTCCAAATTGGTGCAGCATTGAAACTAAACTGAAGAAAATATTAAGCACTGAATCGCAGGTAGCCGATGGTGGCTAAAAGTGATTTGCAATTAAGCTGCGATATTCAATTCCATCAAAATTGGAACAGAAACACATGTATCAGATGTATCTAGCAGGGAAAATTATATAACCTTGACGTTAAACAGAACATTGCTATGGTCACTATAGAGGAAAGAGTTGCCCATATTTAAGTGTTTCGTTTGAGAATGTTTAGCTATACGATCATAATGCTTTGGAAAGTAACAAAAAGTAAGTGATATTGGAAATTTGAAAGAAGTAAAATAGTAAAAATATCCAACTGCATTTTCTTTAGAACTTCATATTGTTTCACATTAAAACCGAAGAAAATGCAAAAGCCATTATTTGCCCACAAACCTGTCAGCACTTGAGTGCTTTTGCATGAGTACATTTGTTTTGGCGCATTTTACATTTTGTGTTGTGCATCTTAGATTTAAAAAAAATGTGTTGGTGAATGAGGCTCACTGGTTCTAAGGAGGGAAAAGTTGGGCTCCTGGGGGCATTTGCAGGTCCCAAACTCAACAACAGCAGACAGAATACATTGAACATGGTAATTATGAAAAGTCCTGACTATCAAGTAATCTAGGTGTTACTAGGCGACATTTTTTGAGAAGCTCTGCCAGTTCCCTGCGACGGGAAAACCCAGGTACAGTTAAAGGAAGAGAAAGAGAGGAAGCTGGACTAGGCTCTGGCACAGAAACAAAGGCAAAGGGTTGTTGCAGGAAGGCAGGAATTAAGATTTAAGTGTCGGCCGGCATGCACATTAACAGCAAAGGAAACCTGCCTCTAAAGAGACTGTCAGCATGCACACAGGTGTTACAGATCCACACTCAGAAACATTAGGAATCCCACAAATTGAAAAGGGGGTCAGTAAAACAAACAAAAAGCACAGAAATTGTAAGGGCAAGATGAGGGGGGGGGGGGGTCATCAGCCAGTACTTTTGTTGAGCATTCCATGCAAAAAATACCATAGTCATTCATTTTCATGATAATTATGCGGTCTGGCAACCTAGAGAGTTTCAAACTGAACCAAGAGTGAACAGCCCTGTCCTTAAATCCTGGGGACAATCTTCCACATCCTGACATGTCACTAATCAGTACTTGTAGCAGAGCGGTGAAAAGGATGTGGCAACTAGAGACACTTACAGCGATAAACCTTCGACTTCAAATAAATATATGGCTAAATTCTGGGTTTGGCTGCCATGTTGCCTGGTAAAACCTTCCACTATCTTCGATTATTTTTTAGAATATAATCAGTGCTCTATTTATTGATGGGATTATGGTTTATCCATCTAGATCATTGTGGTGTGGTCGCTATGCTGAATTTAAGGGGTATTCATGTGGAGATAAATGCCTTCTCAGGAACAAATTTACACTGGATGGAATAAAATTGAAAAAAAAAAAAAAATAAAAAATCACAAGATGTTTTTTACATTGATAAACATCTAAGTATCTGATTGAGTATGAAAAGCTAGATTCCAGATACAAAATTTAACTTTGGTGTTTAAAGCTGAATGAAGATTAGTTAAACGAATATAAAATGCATACGGCACATGGAAATTGAACCTAGAATTGATCAATTTTCATAATACTTTATCTGTCAATACCTGGGATAAAAGACAATAAAAAGTTGGCTCCTGAAACCATTTTCTGAGTGAATACTACCTAAATGCCAGGCAATGTGCCTGCTTTTAGGGCAATTTCTTTTCAGTGTCTTTGATCTCTTTTTAGGTCATGTTTTGCTGATTTCTAAAGCTGCTTTTGAGCAAGTTTATCCATGGTCTTTTCCCATGACTCTGCAAACAATCAAGCCAATCTACTGCAGATAAAAGTAATGAGCAGCAATTTATAAAGTGGCAACAACTTTTCACAATTAAAATAGATGACAATTGTACCAGACAATGACCCTACAAACCTTATTGGCTCTTTTGCAGGTAATTCTTTTCTTTCATTCAAAGTACACCCTCAATTGTTAATGCAAGCTTGTTCATGACAAAGATCTTTGGATGAAGTGGAACATTTGGGCCATAACGCCTGAAACAAAATTATGATTTGGTGTTTAATCAAAAAAACTGTTTTAAGGCCATCTAACCATAAGGTAAAAGGAGAGCATCTGGTTTAAGAAAAGACAGACATCTTTACTATCGATCACTCTAAAATTTCACATCTCAAACCAAATGCATGTTTGCTCCCAGGGTCTAATTAAGAAAAGAAGCTTAAATAATCTTTACAGTGTGTAAAGCTGGCGGACAAATAATGAGTCCTGCTACCCCATTTAAGTCGGAATTCACTGAATAGAAAGAGTGCACTAATTTCTACTTTCACCTCTGCTCAGTTCGAACTAAATCACTTGAACACACACATACAGATGCACACAGGCACGCACACACCTACACACACATCCTATGCTTATTTGACTAATTTTTGTATGAGCTAACTGGAAGATCTTTAAGGCAGATTAAACGCCCAGATTCATGTGACACAACCATTCACCCTTGGTTATCTCCTTCCCATCTTGCCTGCACGTTCTGCTATTGGACAATAGGGCACTCACCAGTACATAGTAGTAAGCATACAATGCTGCCAGATGGTGTACTACAAAAAACTTGTCACCTATCGCCTTCCAATAGTAAAATATTAGCAGCAGATCTGGAAAACAGAAGTAAAATGGAAAAAGAGGGGCAAGTTATAAAAGTGTAATTGAGACACAACAAAAATCTGATAAGCTTATTGAAAACATGTTATTACCTGCTGGAAAAACAATCATCCAGCCAAAACTCAAAATTATCTTAGTTTTCTTGTTTGATTCTCTTACCAGATATGAGGTAGCCTGTTGTGATTGCAACATTAGTCTTCACCAGTGTCGGATCTCCCCTATTGGAGAAGCAGACTCAAGTTGACTTTATGAAACTCCACTGTATTAGAAATGTTTTTACCTCAACCTCTCTTCATAATGATTAAACAAATGATTGATAAATGTGACAGAACTGAATTGGTCAACAAGTTGTTGTGATTGTGCCAACTGACATTATACCAATTTGTATTTTCAAATGAGAACAAAGTCATCAAGTCAGTAAAAGGATTATTTGCAGATACACTGATGTCCAATATAAAGTACAGTGAAATTACACTTTTTCAACATTCAAAGTGGTTATTTTCATAACCAAACATGTTTCCCTGTGCAATGAAAATCTTACTTTGCTGTCCACAGTGCATCTGGATATGTATTGTATTTACCATGTACAGTAAAAAAAAAGACAGCGTGTATGATTTTGCAATAGTTATGACAGACGGGCAGGAGGAAACCCTGGCTGAAGGCAATTTTGTTTTGTGCTTTGAGGATATATAGTTGCAAAGGCATGACTGCTACAGTGTAAGAAAAAAAAATCAATGACTTCAAAGATTTAAAAAATGTAGGAGGAAAAGTAATCTCTCAAAATAAGTGTTGTTGATGTTAATATTGCAGGGGGGTTCAATTTAAAAAAAAAAGAAAATAATACACTTACTGGCAGTTTTCCTTTTTGTGTGACATACTTTTATTTTCCTATGAAAGAGTGTAACCTTTTTCAATATTTTTGAACAATCTGCACTGTGAACTAAACTAAGAACTATGTCATGAGCTTGCTTGCCTTGATTTTTGGGAGAGTTCACTTCCCTAGGTCCAGATATTCAGATCAGTCACATCACAGGTACATGTCTTTCTACAACAATGTACCTTAGATAATAGCTTGAAATGCAGCTAATTGAAGTCCTAAAAGGTACAAGTACTACTTTCAGCCTTGATTGGTTGTTGTTCCTGGAAGCCAAGCTATGTAATGATAACATGTATAATATGAACCAAAAGAGTGGCGGATAAAGTTACAAATCACAACCAAACTCCTACCAGACTGGGTCCTCATTGACAGCATCGTCAAAGAACAAAATGTGGAGACAGAAGATTCCAACCAACAGTGCGTGAAATGTTGATACTGTCCTGAAATCATAAAAAAACACCCCAAAAACATGGATACAATCTGATATTCCCTCTTCAATTAATTATGTATACTTTGTCTGTAAAGATTCTCAGTCATTCAGGTCATTACTAGTTGTTCTTTTTCTGCTAATTTTTACAAGAAGATTTTGAAAAGAATTCTGCATGCTTTGGTTCTGGTCAGTGGGTTTGAGGCTTGGTCTTTGTTTTTGTTTTTATTGTTTATTTCAAGTTTCTTTGTTTTTTTAACTCACAGTGAATCAAAAGACTGCCTGTCAGGGCTGCATGCAGATTCAGACCAATTACACTAAGAGATTAAACACTGCTAAAGGGTCAGGCAGAGTGACACACAGTCCCAGTCAGTCATTTAAGCAGGAGAGACAGTCTAACACTCCTCAGCAGTAATTTATCGAGACAATGTGACAGCCACACTGACTGCAGGACTGCAAAGTCATGGACAGTCTACACATGGATCCCAGTAGTCCAGATCCACTGCCACTAATCATTAATTTTCATCAGCCCATAAACCAAGTGAACATTTCAATTTTACAAGTGCTCTCACGAGTAATAAACTCAGCACAAGAGAAAATGAAAATGAGTGATTCATGCAAGTTGGCAAGACTCGATACGAAGGCTCTTCCTGGTTGCATCAACTGGCCCTTCAATCTATTCTGCAGTCCTCCGTATTCCCATAGCTCTTAAAGACACAGTACAAGCGTACACACACCATAACAAGTTCTAAACTAGCTTCCTGAGCCATATCTACAATTGTACCATTGCATTTCAGAAGACAAAGAATCAGGATGACAATAAATGTGATCTTCTTCTTCTTCTTCTTCTTCTTTTCCTTTCGGCTTTTCCCTTTTCAGGGGTCGCCACAGCGAATCAACCTCCTCCATCTAACCCTATTCTCTGTATCCTCCTCTCTCACACCAACCACCTTCATATCTTCTCTCACTGCGTCCAAAAAATCTTCTCTTTGGTCTTCCTCTAGACCTCCTGCCTGGCATCTCCAATTCCAGCATCCGTCTACCAATATAGTCCCTATCCCTCCTCTGTACATAGCCGAACCATCTCAGTCTGGCTTCTCTGACCTTCTCTCCAAAACATCTAAAATGAGCTGTCCCCCTGATGGACTCATTTCTGATCCTATCCATCCTTGTCACTCCTAAAGAGAACCTCAACATCTTCATTTCTGCTACCTCCAGCTCTGCCTCCTGTCTTTTATTCAGTGCCACTATCTCCAAACCATAGAGCATCGCTGGTCTCAACTTTGTTTTGTAGACCTTTCCTTTCTAGATGAAATTCTTCCATCACAAAGAACCCCTGAAACTTTTCTCTACCCATTCCAACCTGCTTGAACCCGTTTCTTAACCTCTTTTCCACGCTCTCCGTTGCTCTGAACTGTTGAACCTAAGTACCTGAAGTCCTCCAACTTCTTGATCTCCACTCCTTGCAGCCTCACCGTTCTACCCAGCTTCCTCTCATTCACACACATATATTCTGTCTTGCTGCGACTAACCTTCATTCCTCTCATTTCTAGAGCAAACCTCCACCTCTAAAGATTTTCCTCAACCTGCTCCCTGCTCTCACTGTAGATCACAATATCATCTGCAAACATCATGGTCCATGGAGATTCCTGTCTAACCTCATCTGTCAGCCTGTCCATCACCACTGCAAACAAGAAGGGGCTCAGAGCTGATCCCTGATGAAGTCCCACCCCCACCTTGAACTTCTCTGTCTCACCTACAGCACACTTCACCACTGTCTCACAACCAGCATACATGTCCTAGACCAGTCTAACATACTTCTCTGTTACTCCAGACTTCCTCATACAGTACCAGAGTTCCTCTCTCGGCACCCTGTCCTATGCTTTTTCTAGGTCTACAAAAGCACAATGCAGCTCCTTCTGACCTTCTCTGTACTTCTCTATTAGCCTTCTCAAAGCGAATACTGCATCTGTGGTACTCTTTCTAGGCATGAACCCATACTGCTGCTCACAAATACTGACTTCAGCTCTATATCTAGTTTCCACTACTCTCTCCCATAACTTCATTGTATGGCTCATCAACTTTATCCCTCTATAGTTACTGCAATTCTGCACATCCCCCTTATTCTTAAAAATGGGCACCATCACACTTCTTCTCCACTCTTCAGGCATCTT
>CAAKHD010013431.1:52454-68837 GCA_901007705.1 Fistularia tabacaria | reverse complement strand
GATGACGAAATAAACAATGACCAAAAATTACAAGCGAGGTCGACGGACATATTCGCTGCTAAATTCCGGTTGTTTGAATACGAATGTAGTTTTTAAAGAATCGCCATAATTTCAAGGCTTTACGCAGAGTCCAGATTTAGTTGGAATAAAGAAAAATACTTCCACCCCAGATGGGACTCGAACCCACAATCCCTGGCTTAGGAGGCCAGTGCCTTATCCATTAGGCCACTGGGGCACGTATATTACGTCGTGGATTCAAGTGATTTTTAAATGTTATCAGTCGCTACCTTACTCTGCTTCTCTGGTGGTTGATTTGTGTTACAATTACTACCGAAATACATTTTTTGATAAGTAGGTTGCTTTTGATGAAAATATCGACTATGCTTGTGCAAACATATTAAAAACACAACAATAACCGGTCGTCCGACGGTGGCGTGTCACCATGGCGACGCTATATTGGATGATTCCACTATCCCTGACAGGGGTACGCTTGTTTTCTTTGAATGCTTCATGTAATTATTGGTCCATCATCAGAAATGCGTGAAAATGGTTTTCTACTTCATTCGAGTGAATGCCAATAAAATACATAATAGTTTCCAAATTCTCGGAATATATTTGATATGTAGAGATGCAATGTTGTGAAAGTGGTCTACGTAGGAAAAACATGGAACTTTCTCAGTGGCGACGTAAAAAGCGTCATTTTACTGAAAGAGATACTCGTTGCAATCTTAAGGCTCAGAATGAATAGTCTGCATTTAGGTTAATATATATAACCTTTATTTTAGATTTAACGACTACAACTCACGAAACAGTGGAGAGTTTGAATGAAATGTCAGTTGTGACTGCTACCCGCAACTGCTGTGGGTAAGCTATCCAGCATTAGCATTAGCTTGACCCAACTCCTATTGATAAACACAGAAATTGCCGTGATTATGTTGCGTGTCTGTTGTTACTATAGCTATATAACTTCTCCTTCAGAATCCCAAAAGGTCATTAAATATTAACTTTTTTGGAAACGCATTTAGTCCAAAGGAGACGCATCCTCGTAATGTTCAGCCTTATCCTGCCTTCACAAGATGAGTTTTAACTGTTGCCCAAAAGCAAAATCCATCACGCGGCACTGAAGACTGAAACAACGTGTTTCGATGCGTCTGAACTCTAGCTTGTTTATAAGCAAATGTGGCGTCACATCACAAGGTTTAATTCTGGTTTTACTTTGCAAACATAAAGACTGGGATGACGTTATGTTTCCTACTCATCTCCTCCAGCAGGACCGTTCAATGAGGGAAATCGAGTTTGGCATTGAGTGTGGGCCTCCTGTTAAAAACATTGCAGGGCAGACCTGGAAATTTGAAGATGGACAGTGAACATCAGGATAAAAAACACGATTTAAGAATGCTGTTACCACGGCTGAATGCAGATAAGTGATGGCATTTGAGCAGTTTTCCTGATCTTGTGTTTTTGTGGTATTGTCAACTAGAATCTGGTGGGAATGTGTCCAGTAGACAAATGCAGAGACTTAAAAAAAGACAGCAACAACTAGAGGAGAACAAGCTGCTGAAACTGAAAAAAGTCTGACATGGTGAGCATGTTGTCTGAATATAGAATATGTTTTGCTGTCACATATAATCACAAATTAAACTTGTGGTCTCTTTCAGTCTACTAACAAAGCTGTTCTTTTTTCCCTTCTAGTTGAAAGAAAAACAATCGAGTGTCACCTGATGGAGACTGAATTAGATGAGATAAAGATTCAACGTTGACAGACAAAATTAATACTTATCACTCTTGTATGAAATGTTCTTGAAGTGGAGTTAAGCCAAGAGCTCTCTAATTCAATGTATCCATCTCTCCATGTCTTTTTGTCAAAAGTGCAGTGCATATTTTCCCATGTTATAAATCTTGAAACATGTAAATGTGTTTCTATAATTTCACTTGTCAAAACACACACTAAGGTAGTAAAGTACAATCAATATGGTCCCACATAAAACCTACCTCTGCATGGGAAGGTTTATATGCTACGTCAAACTTGACTGAAAGGGTTGAAGTCAAAATACAAAATAATTGATTATTATTATTATTATCAATCTTAGATTTTGGTTAAACTGTCTTGAAAAGACCTACAAAGGTGAAATATAGACGTACGATGCTTATAGAACCCTTCTGTACTATTTGGGACCCACTTTTACTGGTTTCACTCTTTTTTCTTTGAAACACTTCTGAGTGAATCAAATATAAATGTTTATATTCAGTATGCAACATATTTCAATACCTCCAAGCGCAGCGCTTTACATCTTATTTTGAAGTACTTTTTGTAAATATTGATTTCATAACTACTAAGATTAAAGGTGAAGTCTTATTGGGTTTTGTTGTGGTTTTTTTTCCAGTTCAGAAATTTTAGATAGTCACTTCTTTCAGAGTGCAGATATTATTTGAGTAGTACAATTGAAGAGGAGGAATCATCACAAATAAAAACGAGTTTAGGAATGGAATAATAAAGATAATGGTACTGTTAATAAAAAGACTATATTTGTATACCATCTTGTGGAACATATTTATAAAATGTCTCACACTGGGATACGCAATAGGTTCATGCTCAAAAATCAACTCTTTTGAATAGACACAAAGTTGTGGATTGTCTTTTTCAAACTGTGCTTCCATCTCCACTGAATATCCAGGGTGTGGGGCTCACAATCTGCCAGAAATTTCTTACTGCATGGTCAATTGTAATGAATAATTCCCGTAAAGTGAGCGGTTATTCCAAACACTGAGTAATGTTATGACGTCTCGGAATTGGAGAATACTTAATTGAGCGTTTCTGATCGCCTTTATATCTGGCGTCTGTGTACAATTTGTGGGTATCGACGTCAGTCAAACAATCTCTACAGTGATTGGTTCATTCTCTCTTTTCACTGCGCAGTCGCAGATTGACGTGTGGATGACGCATGTGATGTTCGTGCTGCAGTGTCGACAGCGGGAGACCGGCCGCTAGGAACGGCTTTTTATTTAGCTTTTTTTTTCACTACTTTTAACTGCCGGGTGTACAACTATACAATAATTCCGCGACGTATTTGTGGAAATAGGCGGTATAAACGTAACATCTGAAAATGCCCCGAGGCGGTAAGTTTCGTCTTTAAAAATTATCACAAATGTTAGAGTTTGCCAAGCTAATGGTAGCAAGCTAATGTTAGCTGAGGGCTCATGAGATCCTGTTGAACTTTCACATGTTTAGCTTGTAGCATACTAGCCGGTGGGCACCGGCTCACTTTAGCAGCGTCAAATATAAGTGAATCTCTTTTTTAGGCAGTTGGCACTCTGTATTGTCTTTCACACATGATTTTTGTAATTTTTGATGTTTAAATGTCTGGTTACAGCCCGTGGGTGTTGCTCTGTACGTGTCACCTGCCGTTACACTTGGTGCAGTGATCTTTCCCTGAGTGAACAGCATGTGCTAATTTCTCCGTTTTAAAAAAAAAATCCTTACGCGTGTTCGCTCGTCGTTGTTGGTGTCAAAGTGGAATCACAGTAAAATCAAGACTCGACTTTCTCTGAATTCAACGTAATGCAATGACCCAAAGTGACCAAAATGATCCTAACAAAGAGTGGTAAAAACAGACAGGCAGCTCTTCGCATATATGCTGACCTCAGAAATCAATACCATGTCAACCCAGGTCTTTAAAAGAAAAGTTGGTCAAACTTCCCAAAAGCACAGTGACCAGAAAATACGATGGTTCTGGCATTCAATTGATGCTAGACTGAATTCAGACTGCAAGACAACCACAATATGCTTGTATATCACATTGAGTCCCTTCACCATTTAGATAATTGAAAGGTCCAGTGTGATGGGTGAAGCTAGATAAACAGCAATTTTTTCAATTGGATTTTATTATTAACCTGCAGGATTTCATGTAATGATTCGTTTCAGTCAAATCCTGTTCATGTTCTAATATAGGAAAAGCTACAAAGCCCTTTGTGCTTTCAAACAGGTTTCATTTCACAGGGTAAAAATGAATCTGTTAATTAAAATAAAAAAATAGATGAAAAATATCACTGAAGAAAAATGCAGTATGTGTATCTATACATTGGATGATGGTGGTATGACTCACAGAAGATGTGGGGCAGATTTTGGAGCCAAATCCTCCTCACTATCTCAATTCCGCTAACCATTACTAGATAATACATACCTGTGATATGATAGTTACATAATTTTTTTGGGTGGCATTTGTGATTACCTTTCAACTTATTTTTGTTACAGGGAAAAAGGGCCACAAGGGCCGAGGAAAGCAATTCAGCAACCCTGAGGAGATAGACAGACAGATGAAAGCGCAGAGAGAGATGGTGAGTAGAACGCCATTGTGACCTTTACAGATCGAAATTCTTAAAACTGAGGACTGCAATCAGTCAGGTTCTTGTACTGGATTCTTTCTATACTCGCGTGTTTAACATTATCATACAGCCAGGTATTAGTTTTCATCTGCATTAGTTCCTCCTACTGAAAATCTGTTCATTCAAACAGGAAGCAAACGCTGGCGCAGAGAAAGGCAGCTCTTCAGATTCTGACGAAGGTGGCAGCAGTGATGATGACAATGATGTGAGTTGATGTTTCTTTTTTTACTTCTCTTCAAAACAGTGATACTCCTACAATTTGAGGATTGCCTGCAAAATTGTTTAAAGTGTGTTATCTTCTTTGTTTAGTGTTTTTCTTTTTCTTTTTGTCCCACTATGGGTTTTTTTTCTATACCAGCAGTATAACAGTATATATTTCTCTTCCAACATTGTCTCGACTGTTTGATTCCAGTTGGATTCTGGTCACTGATATCTAAAAATGTTTACAGATAAATCTCTGCATCTCTTCTTTACTAATTTTGGTCTGTAATCTTATCCAAAGTTTTGCCTATTATGAGGAGTGCTCGAGCCAACAGCGAGTAGACATGGGTTACTTATTAATCCCAAGGCAGGGAAAGTGTACATTGTGTATAAAAAGCGAAAATCCAATTTCAAGGGAAAGATTTGTAAGAAAACCTATAGCCAGGTGAATACATCAATTTTTAAGAAAAGGAAAACCTTTAAAGATTATCAAAGGTAATAAAACAGTCCTCACAAATGTTGTCTGTCAGTAACATTGGAATCTTGTGAAATGAGTATCATTTTATCTGTCATATCTGTACTATCCTGGATATGACAGATCAGAATATCTGAAAAGGCTTGTTGTTATTGTAACTGGTTGCATGAACCATCATTGTGTGTTACTAATACTTCAAATATATCCTATTTGTGCACACAGTCCAGGAAAAGGAGTGGAGTGGAAGGTCTTATAGAAATCGAGAATCCCAATCGTATTTCTCAGAAGGCCAAAAAAGTGACTGACATAGATGTCAACGCTCCCAGAGAGCTGTCTCGCAGAGAGAGGTGGGTGTTTCGTGAGGGCTGCGTTTTTTTTCTTGTCTGGCCTATGAATTAACACAACACATTCAACCCACGAAGAAAACAGAAAATGTTTTTTTTTTCCGGTGATTTCACCCATTGATCCGGAACATGTTGCTTAACAACCCTTAGTTATTATTAATTTAATTATGCTCCTTAGAGTCTCGTGTGATATTCTTCACATAGGGGGGGATTTCTCATTTGTTATTCTGAAACTAATGTTCCTTTTTATTTTCATTAACGACCTAATGATATTTCAGTAATGTATTTACAATGTTGCAAAGCACGTCCGGATGTTGAAGGTGAAAGTTAAATCAAATTCTAGATATATAGATTTGTACTGTGCTCCTTTCTGTCAGGGAGGAGATTGAAAAGCAGAAAGCAAAGGAACGCTACATGAAGCTCCATCTCGAGGGGAAAACTGAGCAGGCCAGAGCCGATCTGGCAAGACTTGCCATCATCAAGAAACAGAGGGAGGATGCTGCCAAGAAGAGAGAAGAGCTCAGGAAAGGTGAATAAATGGCCCCAGAACAAATAGGTTGGGCATCAAGCTGGTTTACCCGGAGACAAAGGAGTCTGCTGTTGACAGCTGAGATTTACAATTAAGAATCCAAAATATAACGTCACGTTTCCCTAGATTTTCTTTTTCTGACTCAAGTTTCTGTGAAGTGGAAAAAGTCACATGCAAGTCCTCAGGAGACTCTCTTTGTTTGAATCTCATATCTCAGCCTGTTGTTGGCATGTTCCTCCTTCCCTGTGATTTTGAAAAGCCCTTTAGTTTCGCATTGCACAGAATAACCTAGTCTCTGCCATTTTAATGAATAATCATTCAATCATGTTACATTTATGAGGAAGTGTTTTCTGTTTATTTTAAGTATTTCTGAAAAATGTTTCAAAAATTTCTTGATTGGCATGCGACTCCTCCATTATTTGTTCCCTGCTTACTCTTGTCTGTTTCCAATGGCTAAGAAACAAATTTGCTGGTGAGATCTAGCTAAAGTTTAAAAGAAACAGTTCTGCTTGACAGTTATCCAAATCAAGCTGTAGACCGTGAAAATGTTTCACTGTAAAAATGAAAAAGTCTTCAATTAGTGTCAGTCATTGACTTTCATTTTTTCAACCCCTTTTTTGAGATATTTGCTTTAAATTAAAAAAAAAGAACCCTCTGTGAATTACACTATTTAATTTTCTACCAGAAAAAGAAGCTGAAGAGGCCAAAGCGAAGCGCTAGACCTTCATCTGACAGCCTCAACATGCACTTCAGTCTCAGAGGGATGGAGAGAGACGAGAAAGGATATGTGGAGGAGAACGGGGAGGGAACGAGTATGAGTGGCATCAGATCAGGGGTGGTCCTGTGCTCTTGTCCCTCATTTACAACCAGAGGGGTGTGGGTCTTTCATGATGGTGTGGTCCGGACGGGGAAAAAACGGGTGACGCAAAGTGAGATGAAGAGAAATGCAACATTTGGGATGCCTCTGATTTGGAAACATGAGACAATCGCAGGTTTTCCAAGTGCTCCAGACTCTTTACTCCAACCCAAACCACCAGGGTTTTCAACCTAAAGCTGCTGAAGTCATTTCATTCCTTTCGATTCATACATTCAGAAATAGTTTACATACTGACTGGACTGGTGTTCATGCATGAAGAGTTCATCACTTTTTCCCTTCCATCTACCCTTTTTTTGTGGGAAAGCCATGGAATAAAAATCAGAGAAAACACTTGAAAGAATAAACTCCTATACGAAGTGTACCAAGTCGAAGAATTTTGTTCTGGATAGAAAATATCATTTTGCCCCCATTTAACATTTCATTTATGTAGCTCTGGGGATATGTTGCATACAATTGGTATGTTTGGGATCCTTATTCCACAGTATCAAAAATGTAAGTTATTAACCCCCAACACTATCCCTGCATGTCGTTCATTCCTTTTGAGCCCCAGGATCGAGACTCTTTGCCTTCCCCCACCCCACCTTTTTTTTTGTCAGCTCAAATGTATGTGAAATACGTTTTATAATCATTTTGCAAGATTGCCTATTATAAGCTTTTTTTAATTTCTTTTTAATAATTTGTGAGGGTGTCATCTCTGGAAGGCCTTGTCTCTAACAGCCAGGTCCCTTTTCTGATGGATCTGCTGCTGTTCTAAAGCGCAGCTCATGTCATTTTTTTGCATTTTCCAAGTCCACTGTTACCTGCGAACAACATTATTTCCCACATTATTTGCTCATGTTCGGCTGGTAATGTTGTAATTAGGCCTTGAGGGTTCTACTATTTTGCGTTCTAGTGTTAATCCATTACAAAAATTAGATCCATCATCAAAACTCCCGAGTTGGTTTATCAACTGCAGTTGAAATCATGAATACCACTGAGTCTACAAGATAATGTCAAAGATGAGTTGGTTTTTTATTTACAATTTTTATTTTGAATGAAGGCAGATCATTTGTTTTTCTGCACTTGTGTACCTGGATTTAGACAAACCCCACAACCCGAGGAGAACTGCATTCCCCACTCCATGGAATTCAACTTTGAGACGACGAAGCATGTGAAAGTCAGCCGGTGCAAAAACAAAATCTTAAAATTCACATCATGTTTTGAAAGTCATTTTTAAAAAATAAAGTAATTCAAGGGTGAATGTGATTTTTTTTTTTTTTTTGAATTATTATATATTTTTTTTTAACCTCATCCACCCACCTGAACAGCTGGAATCCAGGATTCACCATCTTGACCATGTACTTGTGTGTTTCCCCTTGAAAGTCAAGCCGCGGCTGCATTTACAGGTGCGTAACTCACCATGTGTTCAGAGCCATAAATACTCAGGACCTCCTGATCCAAAATGTTCTTTTCATTTTGTAGCTGAGAGTTTTTGACTGTCCAGTTTGGCAGGAAGATATTTTGTCACACTTGAGCAAGTTTCTCAGCTCACAAACATGAGGGGTGGGCCTAAGATAAATGTGGGATCACAAATAGACCAGAGCCAATCTTAGTCCAGTATTTCCATCAGATAGAGGGTGGTGTTGAAATTGACGGATTTATTTGGTGAGGTAGACGCATCCAGCCTAGCATCTCAAGGCTTGGAATGAAAAATCGACAACTAATCCACTAAATGTGTCAGCCACATTTATTTGTGTCTGAATGCTATAAGACTAAAGAAGTGATGGGAAATTTCTCGTTTTTTCCCCCCCCCCTTTTTTTAGGGATGAGGTGAATAAAGACATATCTGACATTGGGATTACAAATTGTTGAAAGATTTGAGGAGTAAAATGCAATTTCTATTGAACATAAACCATAGTATAAAAGTCACATTTGATGCCCTCTGTTTTCGATTCATTTGTTTTCTTGATATTTATTCCATTTTCCCAATGTTTAATTTTTGGATAAGGTGATGCAACTGAAATCATAATGTCTTGTGATACGCTGAAAAAAAGTGGAAAGGGAGGGTTGTTAAATTTTCAAATATGTTGTTTGCATGTACAACACTATTTATATTCTTCCTCCAAACAAATGTCAGTCATGTTGAGTTCTTGTACTCTCGATGGATGTCAAGTCAGCAAGTTTCATTAATGTTAAAGAAGGAAATGATTGTTTGGTCTGGAAAATCTTTTTGATAAGCCTCTAAAACGGATATTTGGGCTCAAAATGTTGCGCGACAATACATTTTCTGTACTATATGTAAAATAAATTCTTTATTTTTGGAGCACTCTTGATGTGCGCCGACTGCGGGGTCGTGCTTTAGGCGGGAAAGCTAAATGTGCAGTCGGCTGTATTTTTCGGCGGGATAGGAAGTAAATTGCGGCTTTTGGCAGCTCTCTACAAGGTAAGGATGAATTACATCTTCCTCAAAGCTAGCCAGAATTACAAGTTATGAATTTCTGCAGTTTTCAGCGAACTAAGGTATACGCCATTAGCACTGAGCAACATGAGTAAGTCATTGCCATTGCTAAAGTTAGCTTAAGTTAGCATTAACTTGCATTAGCTACGCGACGCATGGCGAGCATTATTATATATGTGGTCATATTCATTGACATGTACACACAACATGCGTTTTTTTGTGTCATAAATATTCAGACTGAAGTTTAAATTTTGTCGTGCCTGCTCTCCAGAGGATTATTCACAACAGTGAGGTTAGAATTTGGGCGAAGTGGCTTACTTGGGCATGTGGCTTCTTCAGAGGGAGAGGTCATGTTGTTTAACGTGAAGATTATCGGTAAGCGTCATTCTTCAAATTTACATTAAACTTCTAAGTTTAAGCTGGTCAATTTTTGGGTGTAGAAATATATATATTATTAATTTATTTACAGGTGTCTGGTGTTCTGAAACCTGATGACCCCCCCCCCCCCCCATACACACACTTGCTTGTTCTACAGTAACTGGTGAGAACTGTTTTATTTAAATGATTTTGGTGATTACTTGATGTGTTTTACTATTTCTGAAATCTTACTTTTCATTTCTGAAGAAAAATCTAATTATTTTGTATACAATGGGCTACATTTGCAATACAACTTCCTGGAGCCGCCATGCAAGCCAAAACTAATGCAGCAGACTTGTCATGATTCCTACCTTTTATGAAGGTCATAGTATTAATTTAGTGTTTGTAAAGTATAATATTTTTTTCCTGAATAGGTATTTGGTGTTCCTCTGAGACCAGTGACCAGTTTGCCAGTAAGCAAGTAAGTGGCTGTAGTAAATAGGCCATATTACTTTGTTTGATTTGTTTACACAGACTCTCAAAATTCATGTATATGACAATGTTGCTATCAGTATCTGAAATATTCTAAAAATTATGTATACGGTGTGCTAAAATGTCAAAAATCTGCACATTGTCCAATTTATTGGAGCCCCTTTTTTAGCTAAGCAAATACAGTCTAACAGGCCTGCAATCAATCCTACCATCATAAATGCTATTGTTTCATGTTTGTCACAACAGTTTCAAAGACATTTATCTGATATTAAGAGTAACGTGACTGTTCTAGACGAGGTGTGCTTCACAAAGAAATTACTCTCACAAAACAATTAAATTTCACCACAAACTACATGCTCCAAAGTGACCTGTCTATTCAATATGGAGGCATGAGAGGAGGTCATCTGCAGCAAGAGCTCCTGTCATAATTTGTAACTTTTTTTTTGTCAGAATCTACTTTATTGTCAATTCTGTCATATGTTTCACACATACAGAGGACTGAAACAGTGTTTCTCTAAGATCCACGGTGCATAAGGGCAGAAAATTATGAATCATATCAGAGCCAACCGCAACTTACGAGGCATTGTGATTATTGCGAAGTTCAAAAAGTTAAGTCCATGAGAGTTCTTGTGTGTGTGCATGTGAGAGCAGAGCAGGGAGGGAGTCGCTGTCTTTGCAGGTTCTGGCCTGGAGACTCCGCAGTCTCCTCCCTGATGGCAGCAGAAGAAGCTGTGAGACGGGTTGGAGGAGTCACCTGCAATCCGGAGGGCTTTGCGGATGAGGCGGGTGCCTGAGATGACCTCAAGGGAGGGGAGAGGGGAGAGGGGCGCGGACAATCTTCTCAGCTTCTCTCACTCTTTTCCGGAGGTTCTTACGTTAGGATGCAAGTGCCATACCACGCTGTGATGCAGCTGGTCAGGATGCTCCTGATGGTGCCCCTGTAGAAGGTGGTCATGATTGGGGGGGTGGAGCTTCGGCTCTTCTCAGCTTTCTGGGGAAGTAAAGACGCTGGTGTGCTTTTTTTGGCCAGCGACGCAGTGATCATAGTTCAGGAGGGGTCCTCTGACCGGTGTACACCCAGGAACGTGGTGCTTACCTTCTCCACAAAACCACCCTTGATGGTCAGAGGGCTGTGCTGGGGACACTCTCTCCTGAAGTCCAAAACAATCTCCTTCGTCTTCTCCACGTTCAGAGAGAGATTCTTGTCACTGCACCATTCGGCAAGACGGGTCACCTCGATCCTGAAGTTTAATCGTGTCTCCGTTGTTGACCAGACCAACCACGGTTGTGTCGTCCACGTGCTTGATGAAAAGGTTGGTGTTGTGGGACGTCGTGCAGTCGTGGGTCAGTAGAGTGAACAGAAGGGGGCTCAGCACACGTCCTTGCTCACGGCGTTCGTGCCGGATGTGTCGCTGCCGACCCATTCTCCACGAAGACACAGCATCCCCTTCACATTCTGTATGGAAATCTGGAGTAGGTGGATATGGTCCATTTTGTTATCCAAGACTACATTGGATAGCACGATGCTGGGGCTAGCCGGCTTGCTAGGGTTAGTCGCTAGCTCAGTCCGGAGACCCCCCGCGCCCACCCCTCTTCCACTTTCTCTCGCACCGTCTGTGACGCTACCACTGCGGGCCTTGTGAAGGATTGGGGGGGCGGTGGCAGCACGGCCCCCCCCCAAAGCAGTTCGTGCTCCCGTAACTCCCCCCGGGGGCGCAGAGTTTAACTTTGTTGGCGAGCTTCTGCCGATGTCGAACAGAAGCTCTAGGCTGTTTTTAATGTCTTGAGACGAACAAGAACAGATGTCGATGGATAAAAGCTCTGCGGTTGGCTGGACGAAAAAGATGAAAACACTGTTTCCTTCGAGACAGAGAGAAGCCGCAGGGTCTCTAAGCACCGGCATCTTGGAAGGACATGGAACTTGTCTTTTATTAGGGTTGTGTTTTCTTTTTGAGTATTTTTCTGCATCTGTTCCTGGTTTATAACCTCAGAGCTATGACTGGAACAAATTTTTATCTGTTTTTCTCCAGGTTCCTCTGTTACTTTTATCACTCTTTGTAACGGAGAACAACGCAAACGGCAGTGGCTCTATTGTTAACTTACGTGAACTGCTGATGGCACTGAACAAGCCACTCCTGCTGCCCACTGAGAGGCCTGTGTTCCCGGGGCAGCTGAGGTGGAGATGGACACATCCTTCCACAGCTGATGCCTCAGTTGCCTGTGACTACATGTCCTCCACCGATACTTTCATGGCCAAGCACCCAGACGCATTCATTGCCATTACTGGGGATTTTAATGATGCTTCCTTGGACACTTTTTTTGCCAACCTTCCACCAGTATGTGGACTGTCACACCAGAGACATTAAAACACTGGATCTCCTGTATGCCAATACCAAAGACGCATACAGCGCCATGCCCTACCCTCATCTTGGCAGATTGGATCACGCCCTGGTTCTGTTAACTCCAGAAGCTGTCTGTTCACACAAAGACAGTGAGGAGATGGACACAAGAGGCTTCTAATGCACTACAGGACTGCAGATTGGGATGTTCTGGTTGACCCACATGGTGAGGACGTAAACAATTTGACATCACAGAATCCATCAAATCAGAGGACACCAACATCCCACACCTCCAAACCCTCCCACCCCACTGAGGATATCTGCCCCCGCCCCCCTGTGAATTTGACCACAGACCAGGTTAGGAGACAGCTGGAGAGACTCCACCAGCAAAAGGCTCCTAATGGCATCTCCCCCGACATTCTGAAGACCTGTGCCAGCCAGCTGTCCTCCGAAACACCTCTGCAGCCTGAGTCAGGAGAAAGTACCGTCGCTCTGGAACACGTGCTGCCTGGTTCCGTTACCCAAGAAGTTCTTCGCCATCGGACCTCAAAGACTGTCAACCAGTGGCTCTCACATCTCACGTGATGAAGGTTCCGGAGAGACTGGTCTTAACCTACCTGAGACCACAGGTGAAGTTGGTGCTGGACTCTCTTCAGTTTGCTTATCAGCCTCACTTAGGAGTAGAGGACGTCGTCCCCTACTTGCTGCAACGAGCTCACCTGCACCTGGATGGTTGAGGAGGTACTGTGAGATTCAGATTCACATTCTTTCATTTCTCCTGCGCTTTCACCATTCAGCCACTGCTGCTGGATGAGAAGCTGCGGTCGATGGGTTTCAATGGCTCATTTATCTCCTAGATGACTGACTACCTGACCGGCAGGTCACAGTTTGTCCATCTGGGCGCAGTGTTGTTCAATGTGGTGGTTCGTGATACTGGAGCTCCTCAGGGGCCTGTGCTTTCTCCTCTTCCCTTCACCTTGTGCACCACTGACTTCCAGTACAACACTGAGTCGTGCCACTTCCAGAAATTCTCAGATGACTCCGCTGCTGAAGGGTGTATAAGAGGAGGAGAGGCGGGGGAGTACCGGTGCGCTGGTAGACAGATTTGTAGATTGGACTGACCTTGAACCACCTGAGGCTGAATGTCAGTAAGACCAGAGAGATTATGATTGACTTCAGGAAGATGGTGTAGGACCACAGATGCCTGGGTGTCATGAATGACAGCAGACTGGACTGGAGATCCAACACCGAGTCTGTACAGGAAGGGAATGAGTAGACTCTACTTCCTGAGGAAGCTCGGATCCTTTTTATGTATGCAACAAGATGTTGGAGGTCTCTTGTCAGTCTGCTGTCTCCAGCGTCATCTATTTTTTGTAGCAGTGTCCTCGAGGGAGCAGCATCAGAGCCAGAGACACACACAGACTAAACAGGATCATCAGAGGAGCTGGCTCTGATTGGTCTCCGCCTGAAGAACTTTGAGACTGTGGCCGAAGGAAGGACACTGAAGAATCTGTCATCCGCCATGGACAACCCGGACCACCCCCTTCAGCTCACACTGATCAGACCGCAGGGCAGCTTCTCCAGCAGACTGTCTCAGTTCCACTGTCGAACAGATGGATACAGGAAATCTTTCCTTCCACATGCCATAACCCTGTACAATAACACACTTTAGTTATTAACCGCACGACTGACTTAACATTTTCACATTGCCACTTTGCATTTGCTTGTATGTCCTGCTGTATATGAGGAAAATGTGTATTGACATTTTGAGATAATACATTTTATACTGTCAGATTTTATTCATTTTATTTTTAGATTGTCACTGTCCGTTCTTTGTATATTACGCTGCTGCTGCCCAATAATTTCCCAATCCTGGGATCAATTAAATAAATCGCATCTCATTCTTAAACACATTCAGACGACTGCGGATCATTCTTTACTGGTTTTCTGTTGTCATTGTTTGATGTTTTCTTTCCATTGGGAAGCTATTTTTTAAGTAATGCATCAGCTCCTAGCAGCTACAAAAATTAACAAATGCTCTTGATGACATAGTACCCTCACCTTTTCCAATGAAAACTACTTTCAAACACACACACACACACACACACACACACACACACACACACACAGAATTGCGAAACATTCTTTCATGTAGTTTTGATTTGTTTACAGAGGTTTTCTATGGTCAAATGTTAGCCTAGTAAAAGAAAAGGGTACTGTGCTGTAACACGTGAATTGTGTTTGTGTATTGCGTGCATGTTTGTACACATGTGTACGTACCTACATACCACTGACAAGTTTGTTTTGGCTCTGAATGTATTTTCTAGGTTCATAAAACCCAAAATTGAATTTGTACTTCAGTGTTCAAGTTGTTTTATTCTTCTACAAAATACAGTTTTTCGTCTAATTTAAAAATGTTTTTCTCCTGGCCTCAATTTTATTTAAATAAAGTTGATGGAAGAAAACACTGCAAATACTTTATATGAAGAACTCAGAATGCTCAAACAGATGGTATTGGAATACACTAAAAATAAAAAAGGTAATGTTGATTTACATATGGTAATTGAACATTGAAATTGTTGGCTTAACATCGGTTAGTTTTGTAAATAGGACGCAAAAGGAAAACTTGAAATCTTCATAGAAAAAGTTATTTGAACAAGTAAGAATTGATTAGAGGTAATACGAGTGTATATTTTTTATGTGCACACTTTATGATATGCAACCGATGTACTCATTTTTTTGTTGTAAATTGAAGAGACTTTTTTTTCATTCAATGAACTTTAACAGTAAACAGCATGAGGCTAATTTTAATTGTCATTTTACACGGTGATCAATAAAATAGTCTCCCCTCTGCTGATGTTTCCTGCAATGATTCCAACAACTCTGTTGTTGAAGGATTTTTCCAAAACGTCAATTCTGTCACTCATGAGAAAAAAGATCTCAGATCTCGAGCTTGATTTGGGGTTTCTCAGAAAATGAAAGGCAACGATCTTTCCTCGTGGCCCCCCGGGGGTTTCGTTTAGTCGACGTGATTCTTTGAGCAGCATAATCAGTTTCCTCTTTCAGGCTTTTCACATCCCTCTAAATCTGAGGCAGATAAACTGTTAACCCCCCTTATTTATTGTGAACCAACAGTGTGGACTCTCACGCTCCTGATGTGATATTAGTGTGTTAACGTCCCATTAGTCCTGAGTTGTTACATGAAATATGACAAGCAGATTTTGTTTTTCTGGAAAACAATACAAATCGTAGACGCTTCTTTTCCATTTCATAGTATGAAATGTGTGTATAGTGGCGTCTAATTGTGACAGTCAGGCCTGAAAAAAAAAAACCACCCTGTCTTCCCCAACAGTTTTCATCTGTGCAACTTCCTCATTAGCTTGCATATGTTAGCTGTGACTTCTGAAACAAGAACGCAAACCAACGGCCAAAACAGTCGAGACAGAAACACAGGAAAGCTTTGAGTTGCGCGAGAGAGACTATTCGCGGTCAGGATGATCCGGCAGTCCCTGAGCATCCTGAAGCAGCTCGGATCTGCAGCAAAGTAAGTTATTTTCATGATGAGTCCATTATTTCAGTGAAAACTCTCACACGCTCCAAATGTAGACTTTATTCGAGTCTGTTTGGGGCCGGCGCTGCAGTATTTGACTTCTGGTTCAACACCAGGAGTCTGCTTTCAAGCTTTGTAGATTTGTTGAAAAGAGATTTCACAATTTTAAAGAGTTGACCCATGTTGGTCTCACTCTGACTCAAACCTTGCATTTTACTAAAGCATCCTGACACAACGCTTTGATTTTGTGATAAGTGATATATATTTTGCTGATTTCACATTTTCTGCCAATCCTTTTTGCAATTTGAAATGTCAAGAACCCCCCCCCCCCCGATTCATGTGTATTCTCCGCATGCTAATCTTCAATTCTTCCGCATGCAAAGCTGTTCTCATTTATAT